>JAYMTE010000615.1:0-16798 GCA_036897545.1 Pelargonium fulgidum
CCTTAATTTTTACAAAAAATAAAAACATAACACTTATTTTAAAACGGAATGCGTATATTATATCATATAAGAAGTTATTTTGTCACCAATTTCAACTTCTAGTGACCATTGTGTCATCATGTGCATACGAGGATATTTCTCTCAACTTTCAACCCCTTGGAGACGAAACTTTATTAACCATTATATTTTCTACTTTTCGACTCTATAAACCATCAATGACAAAACTTAACAACATTTTTGAACGTTAATGTAGGTCTAAAAGGCAACACGATTATTGATTCTGGTACAACCGTGTCGACAATCCTTCCAACCGAGTTGTTTGGTGGTTTGGTAAATGAATTGGAGAGAGCTATTTCTGGGAAGAAAACTAGAGACCCAAGTGATACATTTAGTTTGTGTTATAGAAGCAGAGATGGTGGTAAGGATCTTAAGATTCCAAATATTACAATGCATTTTAAGGGAGCTGACATGGTGCTAAGTCCTGAGAACACATTTGTGGAGATAGAAAAAGGCGTTGTGTGCTTGGCAATGATAGATTGGTCAATCGATTTGGCTATTTTGGGAAACTTGTCTCAGATAAATTTCTTGATTGGGTATGATTTTGAGGGTAGGACTATTTCTTTCAAGCCCACTGATTGTACCAAGCAGTAGGCGTTTTTGCGTCTGGAAGCTTTCGCTCGTTAATAAATTCTAGACATGTTTGTATATGTTTTCCGCATGGGAATAAATTGTTATTTTTGTTTAATTGTATGTTACTAATTTCGTGCTTCTGTTGTTTTGATCGAGTTATAGATACGAGACTTAGATGTTTTTTTCTACTCAATGTATGATTAGTCGACACTTATTATATCGGTATTTTGGACTCAAATCTTAACTTGTGCGCATATGTATATACGAACTACATATATTTAGATTTGAATAACCTAAAACAAATGAGACCAATTTTTGAGTTAAATTAAAACTTATTGACCTTTAAAGAGTTACGGATACGATTGAACAAATTTGCATAAATCCAAATATTATACATGTAAAATTCTTATCACGATGCAAACCTCAAATGAAACCGAACATTTTTCGAACCGAGCTGAAGCCTAAACCGTTCAATCTAGTGTTAACAAAGAAAATCCTGACAAGTGTCTCCTGTTGACATGTGCAAATGCTTTGTTGGGTTGTCAAATATTGTTGATTCCATTGGCCATTGGGGCTTCTCTCTCCGACAGACACTTCTCATTTTCACTGTCTCTCCACTGACTCTCACTATCTGTCACTGTTTCTCAATGGCACCTTTCGTAAATGTTTATCACCAACTCCTGTCTTTCATTTTTGGGTTTTTCTCCTCTCCTCTGTTACCTCTAAAAAAAACCCAATGGAATCTTCTGGCTTTCTGTAACGCCAAGCTCGACCCAGCAACATCTCTGCATTAATTTTCCAATTTCAGGTGATTTCAGTTCATAAAGTTCACTCCTTTTTTATCGAAACAAGATTATAGAAAATACATGGTTTTGATTATATTGATAGCTAATTTCAGTGTCTGAGAAGCAAAATTGATTCGATATGGAGGCTATACGGAAGCAAGCCAGCAAGTTCAGAGAGCAAGTTGCTAAGCAACAGCAAGTCAGTTCTTCTATTTTTAATTATTGACTTTTTTTTACTGCACGAGTTTATTGAATTTTTAAGATTTTGTTGTGTTTTTGGTTTCAAGTTTGCTTTTGAGCTGTTCTTGATACAAGATAGAAAATAGTTAGGACTTGAGGATTTCTAATTTTATTTTAGTCTTGTGTTGCATTGATTTTTCTAATTACCAAGTTCAAGATATGTGTACATGAATTTCTAATATTTTTGGGTTTTATTTTGGATTTTTGCTTTCAAGTTTGCTTTTTTAAGCTTTAATTAATTGATACAAGAAAGAAAATAATTGGTGGTTTTGTAGTTTAGATCTGTGTTGTTCTCTGTTAGTCTAAGTTTGATGATACCCAATAAAAAGGGGATAAGTGTTATTATCCCCAAATTTTGTATCTATATGTTTTTTGTACAAGATGATTATATTTCTCATTTTTGTGGTTTAAAATTTAGTTTAAATGAATAACAAACCGTTGTATGCAAAACCATCACTCTCCCATGAATTTACAATGCGGATCGCCCTGTTTGTCAGACAAATTGTACACTTGATGCAGTGTGATTCAACCAGTAATTGGTGCGTTGTTCTATACTATATTTGGGACGCACAGCATTTCTCTAAAAAGGTTCTGTGAGCATCATTTATTTATGCAGCCTTATCGTTGCTCCAATACTGGTTATAAACTCAATAGGATTTTTTTCTTCACTATAGTTTAGAATTGGGATTCTCTAAAATGGGAAGATAAGCTTGTTTGCTGTTTAACAGGCGGTTTTGAAACAATTGGGACATTTTGGCAATGAAGCTGTGATGCTTGATGAAGATGAAGTTCAGTGTCACAAACAGCTTCAAAATCTATACAACTCCACGAGGAATTGTAAGGTACTACAATGCATTCACTTTGCGTCTCCCAAACAATTTCGAGGTTTCTTCTGATTTGTGAAAGCTGTGATGATGATCCATCTACGTCACCTAATGCATCCGCAATTGTTTAATCTGAACACAGTTTAAAAATACTATTATGTTACACAGCATTTTCAAAGGAATGTTGTTCGTGGTATTGAAGGTTTTATTTCCACAAGCTCAAAGCAAATGGAGATCTGTGAGTAGTGTTTTGTTTCTCTCTTGCATTGGGTTGATACATTGACGGTCGGTGCATGACCTTTCGTTTTAATATTATATATATATGACAGTAAAAAAGTTGGCTGAAGATTGCTGCAAATATGGAGTTGAGAATCAAAACAATAATTTCCCTCTTGCAAGAGCCGCTATTCATTTTGGCGAGTCGCGTAGTTCAATGGAAAAAGAGATGGAAACATTGCTTGAGATACTCGGCAATCAGGTTGGTTTTTTACTACGATATTTGATGGGTAGACCCAAGGATTTGGAGGAATACTTGGATATTTTGAGTTGAATAAGTCTCATGACAACTAGATTTATTTTCAACCGAGTTTACAATTCGTGCATCTGTGTTGTGTTTAATGTTGACTGTATGTTGTATGGGCCAACGGTCAACACAAACATGACATGTTTAATTAAATCGGTTGTGTTGACACAACATGATTAGCATGACATGAGCAGAAACAGGCTTATTTTGTGTCATGTCACATGTTGAGACCCGATTTATAATAAATTGGTAAAATAGTCCCGAATTTTTAGTGTGGCCAATTTGGTTTCAGTTGCTTAATGCCGTTTATTCAGTTGCAGGAAGTTCAATGTATAATGAAAAAACTCGTGTTCCTAATATCGCTACAAGCTTAAATTTGTAGGTTTCTGAGCCATTGCGGGTACTAATTAAGGGAGCTCCTTTGGAGGATGCTCGCCAATTGACTCACCGTTATGACCAAATCCGCCAAGAGGTAGATGCTCAGGTAATATATATGATCCAACATCTTAGATTCTTGGTTAATATGATGGTGTGATATGCGAAGTATTTTCATACCGATATACTCTCTCATCAGGCGGCTGATGTATTGAGGCGCCGAACAAAGTCTCGGGATTCTGATATTTCAATAGAGAGTTACACAAGGCTTCAAAATGCAGAAGCTAGATTGACTGACCTTAAATCTTCAATGAGGGCTCTCGGGAAAGAAGCAACTGCCGCTATGCTCTCAGTAGAGGAGCAGCAACAACAAATCACATTTCAACGGCTTTGTACAATGGTATAGCTCATTATTATTTATTTTTCTATTATCTTCATGACCAAAATATCCTAATCCAAACACGCACTATGAAAATCTGATCCCCATGTTGATTATTGATTCTCATTTCGTAATAATCTTAATACAGACATATTCCCATTCATGTTCTTGATTCCTATTCCTCAAAACAAAAATTCAAATTCAAACACTACTTAGTGATGCTTTGTCTCAATCTAGTTTTTCATCCACACAAGCTCTGTTGTTGTTGAAACTAAGAAGAAATCACCGTGTAGGTGGATGCTGAGCGATCTTATCATCGAAATGTTCTCAATATTTTAGAGAAACTGCACGCTGAGGTATGAAATTAATGCGCATCACATTTGGTGAGGCTCTGATGCTCTAAGTTCTTGTTGAGTTGTGTGGGAAATCTTATGTCTGTCTTATTAAATTTGTTTTTGGTGTTAGATGATTCTGGAGAAACAAACAAATGAATATTCATTGCACTCAATGACCATGGACAGAGATGTGCACAGTCCTCCGCACAAGGACGGAAATTTGAATGGATTCGATGTCCATGGACATGCTAATCCAAATAGCACATACTTCATTGCAAAAGTAAGGCCTCTCGCAGCCAATCTGATGTTACTGTATATATAGTTTTGCTCAACATTGTAGATCAGGTCTGATGACTCTTGCCTTTCCTGATTGAGTGTTTTGCTAGAAAGCTGCATTGCCATTTTCACTTGGGTAGCTTTTGGGTTAATTTATGGGTATGAGAATCAAGAATGTGATTCTTGTTTCTAAGTGATTCTCAAGACCTAAAAGTCTTAAGCCAAACATGAAGAATTCACTCCTATTTTCATTCTTGATTCCCATTCCTAAACAAAAATTCTAGAATAAACAGGTAAAATAGTCCCTGAACTACGAGGACTTGTTTAGTTCAAAATCTTGATTCTTTCCCCTTTACTGCCAGGTCATACATGCATTCGATGCTCAAGCGGATGGGGAGTTAAGTCTGTCCATTGATGATTATGTGGTGGTGCGACAGGTACTTTTTTCTTAACTGTTGGTCTGTTCCTTCTAAAACTCGCGATACTTTAGATCCAAACTCTGTTGGATATACTTTTGATGGACATTTAAAGGAACAAACAGAAAAGAAAACTGTTGCATACGTATGAATCTTGTATATATGGGCTACCAATGTACGCGCCTCTCAGCAACCTTTGATCCAAAACAACATGAACCTTGCAAAACTCGGGATTACGTGAAAATTAGAAGACATTCAAGGATCAAAGCCATATTTTGGAGTTCCATTTACAGAATCTGCTTATTGCCTTGTTTATTAGGTGGCGCCTAATGGATGGTCCGAAGGAGAATGCAAAGGGAATGCTGGATGGTTTCCCTCGGCATATGTAGAAAGGCAGGAGAAAGCACCAGCAACCAAGATAATGGATGGAAGCTCTACACCATGATTGCTACCGGTAAACGGTAACCGAAATAGAATTGTATATGTTTTGTTCTCTGAGGTACTGTAGTTATATCTATAGCTATATATATGTATTCATTGTAATAGTTAGGTACATAATCTATGTTCCTTGGATGCAAGTTCTTATGTTGGTGTGGTATGTTGTACAAGTACATTTGTTTGTGTAGAGTGTTGTGTACATTGTAATGATGCTTCTTGTTTAGGCAGCAAGTGCATCACTTCTTGGTTGGGAAGGAGGATTCATGGGAAATAATTGTGACAATGATTCTGAAATTTGATACTCTTGTTCTCCTTGAATGAGTGTCCACTTTCTTATTTTTGTGAAAATTAAGGATAATTGTTTTTTGAGAGGTAAATTAAGGATAAATTAGTTGAGCTAAACCTGAAAAACTGAAAAAGAAATCTTGTTCTTAGTATGAGATCACGATCGGATCCACATATACTGGGCAAGACTTTTTCTTTTATTGGGCTCAGCAAAGCCCAAGCCCATAAACTCTTTTTCAGCAAAGCCAAGCACAACAGCTCCGTGCTCCTATAGTCCTATATATTTTATTGGGCTTCAGCAAAGCCCAACAATTATTTTTCAGTAAATCCACGTCCAACAACCCCGTACTCCTATATATTTCATTGGGCTTCAACAAAGCCCAAGCCCAGCAACTCATTTCCAGCTAAGCCTAATCCCAACAATTCCGTGCTCCTATATATTTTATTAGGCTTCTGAAAAGCCCAACAAAGCTCAAGCCCATTAACTCCGTGCTCCTATACTGGGCTTCAGAAGAGCCTAACAGCTTTTTTCAGCAAAGCCCAAGCCCAAAAACTTCTATATTTTTAATGGGCTTCCTCAAAGCCCAATAAACTCTTTTTAGCAAAGCCGAAGCCCAACAACTCTTTATCAGCAAAGCCCAATCCGTGCTCCTATATATTTTATTGGGCTTCAGAAAAGCCCAACAAATCTTTTTCAGCAAAACCCAAGCCCAACAACTCCATGCTCCGAAATATTTTATTGGACTCCAGAAAAGCCCAACAACTTTTTTCAGCAAAGCCCAAGCCCAACAACTCTTGTGTCTCAGAGATGTGAAGTCAATAACGCAGAATTCACCAGAACCAAACTGCCTCAGCCTCAGCTGGAGCTCGGAGATGACCCTATCCGCTTCATGTCGTCTCTCAGTCTCAGTTCAACAATCCAAATCCAACTATCATCTTGTAAACCCTAAAGCTACTAGCTTGCCTGCTCGCTACTCTCATGCGAATCATAGTCTCCGATTCTCCAGCAATCGCATTCTCATCACTCCGGCGGCCTCCTCCGGCGACCCTCTCCCCCGTTCCGATGAATTTGGCTTCAAATCGCCTCCGTCCTATTCTCTGTTTCTCAGGATCGCGGCCTCTTCTGCCGTACTTTTTATTGCAGCATTCGGCTTCGGTTTTGGCTTTCGCGGTGCACAC
Source organism: Pelargonium fulgidum (assembly GCA_036897545.1). NCBI lineage: Eukaryota > Viridiplantae > Streptophyta > Magnoliopsida > Geraniales > Geraniaceae > Pelargonium > Pelargonium fulgidum. The sequence goes on from JAYMTE010000615.1 coordinate 6,686, forward strand.
TTAGCCCCTGCTGCTCTTGCTGTTCCTGCGCCTCAGGACCGAGAGAATGAGGAAGAATCAAACGAGAAGCGTAAAATTCAAGGTAATTTCAGTTTTTTGTTACTGCTTGTTGCTTAATTAGCATTACTTGTGTATGCTATAGTTATAGGTTAGGCAAGCTGGTCATGCTAGAGCAAAAGTTTGGAAAGAAGAACAAGGTGATGATGAAGAAAAATGAAATTTAGAGCTAGCTAAATTAAAAGGTGAAAGAAAAAGAAAAAGAATCCTGAAAAGGTTTGAAGTTGGATAGGAACTGTATAGGAAAGTGACAGTCCAGGGATGCAAAAACATTTCATCCAAAACTCAACCTACTGTCTCTGTCTGTTCTGCAACTTCAAATTTCTAATCGGCTTCATCAAATACTAATTTGGACTGATGATTCAGAATGTATGTCTGCAGTCAAAATTATCTTTGTTTGGTGGTGTTATTGACAACTCTTTTATTGGCAAATGCAGCAGTTGGTGAAATCAGTGATGATGTATTGGAATTTGAGGATGAAGAGTCCAAAGCAGCCTTTGAAGCTTGGAAAACTAAAGTTTATCCTTTGACTGCCCATTTAAGATTAGTGGCGCTACGTGCCTCTGTACCGCCTTCTTGGATTAAGGTTGTTATTGTTATTTTACTTTGTATTGCTCTTTCAAGTTAGTACATTTTAATGTAATCTGACTTGGTACAAATGGGTGATCATGATCTTAATTGATATAGGGCCTTAACTATCTTTTTCGCATAATTTAAATGCTTTTCAATCAAATTCTCCTAATTTGGTATTGCTGCTGTATCTTCTTTATTGGGCCTTAGATGGATATGCCTTGAAACATTGCTACTCTGAGCAAATATTTTGTTCAAACGCTACCTAAATATTGCTGTTTGCTCAAGTTTCTGATGTCTTTATGTTGTTTTGCATGCAGGATTTTATTCAATCTCAAGGGAAGAGATTGAGGTTTCACTCTAAGTTCGATGCAACTCTTGAGGGCATCTTTTCTGATCTATCTATGCCTTTTACCCAAGGTATTGTGAAGCCTAAATCTGCTGCGGCCGCTGATGTTGTTAGTTTTGCTGATTCATGGCTCAGTTTAGGAATTAAAAAATCTATTATTGAACCAATACCGGAGGCAGAAGACCAAGAATGGTTCAAAGGGTTAAGTGAACGATGGAAGGTAAGAGTACAATTGGTTATTTGCATCCTCACAAATACTTTCTATTGAAAATTTGTATGTAGTGTAAATAGCGTTTGTCTATATCAAGGGGTTATTTAGACGCTTCATACATTTGACAAATTTTTATTTCTCCTTCTAAGATGTACTCCAATCCCATTGCCCTAAATTGTTGTTTACACATATGTGAGTTTCCTATTGCACTCAAAGCTATTAGTTAGCTTGTGAAACACTTTTATGATGTGATTCTGATTTAGGAAGTACCGTATCTGTCCATTTCTGTTCTTATTTCTATTGCCTTTACAATATAATTTAACTCTCACTAAAAAGGTATCAGATATATTTACGCAGGAACCATGAAGGAGAAATTGACCCAGAAGGTAAAATCTGGGCTGCTCCTTATCGATGGGGCAGCATTGTGATAGCATACAAGAAAAGTAAATTTCAGAAGCATAAGTTAGCCCCAGTAGAGGTAGTATTTCTTTGAAATTAGTCTATTGTTTCACAGCTTCATCAAATGTATTATGATGTTGCTTGACACACATTATAAAATATATTTCTGTATGTTTTTACTGAATAAGGCCAAAAACTATGTAGCATACAAACAGAAGTGATGGCATTCAACAAAATGTTTACGTGCATCCATTTATGTAGTGTATTGTTAAAAATATATAACATTCTTTGTTTCTCTGTATCCAATTCTCATCCCTTATCTTGACTATGTTGTTATAGATTTTCAGTGGATTAAGAATTTATCTTTGATATATTCGTATATATAGCATTAAAGAGAAGTAAATTGCTATTGCAGGACTGGGCTGATTTGTGGCAGCCGGGGCTTGCAGGGAAAATTGCAATGATTAATTGTCCTAGAGAAGTCATTGGTGCAGTTTTAAAGTATATGGGGGCATCTTACAACACAAGTAACATCCAGTTGGAAGTTGCCGGCGGGAGGGATGCTGTTCGGCAAAGTCTTGCGTCATTCAGAAATCAGGTATTTGATTAGAGATGATCAATGGGTTGTTGTAATATATATGAGTAAGCATTCTCCGAAGGTTTATTTTCAAAAGAGGTTAACTTTGAACATAATCTCAAATTCCTAAATAGTAAATGCAGTTATAAAAGTTAAGTTATTATCTACTATCTTCAACTTAGCCTGTTAACTTTTGACTGCCGTATTACCCTTCATGAGGTTTCTACAAACTTTATTCTGACCTCGTGCAAGTTAAATTACATATGATTTTACATTTATTTTGTTTTGGTGTGATGTAGGTTCGACTGTTTGATAGCACACACTATCTGAAAGCATTTGGAGTTGGAGATGTCTGGGTGGCTGTGGGGTGGAGTAGTGATGTTGTTCCTGCTGCCAAACGCATGTCCGATGTTGCAGTAATGGTTCCCAAGTCTGGAGCAAGCTTATGGGCAGATCTATGGGTATGCCCAAATTCATGTTGGCTTGTTATACTTCTTTCTCTAATATAGTATTAGGTTGAATTTGGATTAAGAGTTTCAGAATGAGAATATTGGGTCTTCAGCTATCCCCTTAAGCTTTTAGTTGAGGTGCAAAGCGATAATGAGCTAGCACTTGAGGGAGTTTTAATGTATGGGCCTCCAACTATCAATTTGAGCTCTTAATTGAGTTGTTCCTTTACCGTTACGATTAATAACTTCTCCTCGGATAAATAAGTTGTTTTCTACTTGCAGGCTATTCCTGCAGCTCCTTCCAAAGTAAAAACAGCCGAAGAAATCGGCGGACGAGTTAGGGGACCATCTCCATTGGTGCATCAATGGATAGAATTCTGCTTGCAACCCGCAAGAGCACTTCCTTTCAAGCAGGAAGTAGTTCCAGGTGCATCTCCCTCATACCTAGAAAGCGATCAAGTTGAAGTGCCTAAAGAGCTCAGTAAAGGCAGGCCAAAGATGGATACGAACCTTGTTGCCGGAGTTCCACCACCTGAGATTCTGGCTAAGTGCGAGTTCTTGGAACCCCTGTCCGATGCTGCATTGTCTGATTACCAGTGGCTGTTATCCGGCATGCAGAAACATGATATTGGTTTAATACACAGAATGCAGCATGGTGTCTCATCGGCGTTTCAGACTTTATGGCTGAAGGTGATGGTGACTTGAAATGTAACTAACTAAGAAGAAGCCAAAGACTTGTGGAGACTATTGAAGCTGCATGGATGTTAGGGTTCAAGTTTCTGAAGAAAAACAAATGTAATCTTCTATTGGGTAGGAGAACTGTGAAGACCAAGGCTCTGTTATAGATCAAATTGATATGTAAAATCAAAATGTTGCCCCAATTCTGTATTAGTTTGCTCATATTTTGGATATGGTAAATTGCAGACAGAGACACTATGCTTACCATTGTTTGCTCACATTTTGGGTATGGTAAAGAGTGCCTCTTTAGCTCATTGTTTCACAAACACTAGAAAATTATACGCCGACCCACTGTTGGAAAGATAGAACATAGAAAAACCAATATATATATAAAATACGACTTGCGTAGAACCACATATGAGCTCTTCATAGATGTTTTTCGCCCTTTTAGGCCAAACCAAATTAAACATGTAAACTTCTCGTATAATTAACATGGTGTTCTTCAATTGGTGCTCCATAAGCAAAACTAAAATAAAGGAGCAGATTGATTTGCTACAAAGACGGAGAATGGAAGCAAGTTCTACTTCTAATAATACATGACTGACCATTTCTATATAGATGATAAATGTTTAATTCAAAACATATTTTACAGAAATGCCATTTTCTCCATCTATCCAATGTCATATACACTTGAAGACACCAGCATCGCTCCAAGTAGACCATCTCCTGTAATAAATCTGCACAAAAATGAATAAAATGGAATGTGAAGGCGATTTTTGCAGAACCCGAGCACCCTTCACTGATATTGTTGCAAAACTCGAACACATTCTTTCCTCGAAATCTTCAATCCGAGCTAGAATTATAGAATTCGCTAGGGCATGGGGTCATGACTTCAGATTCAAGCAACTGAACCACCCTGTGCATTGTAGGCCGGTCGTCTGGAACTGAAGAAACACACTGGATAGCAATTGAGAGCAATGCTTCAAGGCTCTGTGATTGTACTCCTTCACAATTTAGATCAACAATTTCGAGTTGCCTATTCTCTGTAACCAGGAAATTTAGCTGAAGAAAAGAAACCGATGAAGTGTTAACACAGCCTATAGAAAAACAATGTTGAGTGTGTCATGTTCATGTCAGTCCATACAGCACATGGTCAACCTTAACACGACACGAACACAGCACACACACCTTATTTTGAGATAGCCTAATTTCAATTTCAATTTGTTGAGAAAAATAAAGGGAACTAGAATAAGAAGGATGCATACCCAGCCGATAATATTTAAGCCCTTCTCGATGAAGGATGCATCGGTGGGTCGCTTACCACTCATTACTTCAAGCACAAGAACCCCAAAACTATAAACATCAGTCTTTTCGGTTGCTCTACCACTCTGCATGTACTCTGTAATTGAAAACATGCACGTATTTAGGAACACAATTTTAGGAGTGTCTATATGAAATAACATATACAGTTAACGTGACAAAGCAATGCCTCGTTTGTATGAGACATTAGATCAAAGACAAACTACTAAAATGGATCATGAACTAACAAAAACCGGCCAATTTGGTCCCCAAACTAATTTTATGCCAAAATGGCTCACCATCTATTGTAAACCGACCATTTTGGTCCCCCATGTTAACTCTCATTAGTTTTGATCATGTGGCAATAAAATAATATTGAAAATAATATCCAACAAATGTTAACATCGGTGACTATCTTGGTCGGTGTTTAATAGTTTAGGGGGTCATTTTGGCATAAAATTAGTTCACAGACCAAATTGGTCAGGTCCAGATAATTTGGGGACCATTTTGTTAGTTTATCCTAAGATAAATAATCTAAAAGTAAAATCAAAGGTGCAGTTGTATTTTAGACGCGCTTACCTGGAGCTAGATAACCAAATGTTCCGGCAACAATGGTTGTGATGTGGGATTCTTCATCCTTCAATAGTTTAGCAAATCCAAAATCAGAAACCCGAGCTTCCAAATTGCTATCAAGCAGAATGTTACTTGACTTTATGTCACGGTGTATGATCCTGGGGGAGCAATCGTGATGCAAATAGGCCAGTCCTTTTGCTGCTCCCATAATAATATTCAGGCGTGAGTCCCAATCTAGTTGCTCGGATCTGTCTGTACAAGTCATTATAACACATCATCGTTTCATACACAATAAGTAAATAATTTATCAGATGCAAAAGATACAAATTGAAAGAAAAGCCAATTGAACGTAGACAGAAAATGTCATGAATTATAGCTTATAAATCTCTCTAGCGTAACATGAATTGTATAGTATTGGAAGAGGTTACAACTATACATAAATAAATAGTATCCTTCAACTATATGATGATATTGTCCCACAAGCTTAAGAACATGCGTCCTAACCAAAGCACTGTAATTACTACCTCCATTCCAAATGAGTATCCACTTCCCGTTTTTTATATAAATTAAAAATTAGTTAGTTAGCATTAGGGTTAGACTTTCCCTCTCCCTTCGTACTCTTGTCATAACAAACTCAATGGGTTCTAGATAGCTTATCTTAGGGATATTAACGGACACTCATTTTGGAACAGAGGGAGTATTTCTTTCATTTAGGTAAGTATAAGTCTTGTATCAAGCATTAGTAACCAATTGATGGCTAGCACTTGTCTCATTTATTTGGTGTAAGGGAAGAAAACCACAACCATCATTCTTGAATGAATCATGTTCAATCGATACGGACAACAAATTGTCGTCTCTTAAAACATGATGCGTTTTGGTGTCAGTTAACAGTAAGTACCTAAGGAAAATTAACTTTGCAAGTAGAGCTGACAATTAAAGTTTCGGGTTGGATTGAAAAGATATAACCCAAACCTGACCGGAAGAGGGTCCTGTTGCGAGTTTTACAAAGAAAATGTGCAGGTTGTTCAGCCCAATCTACAATTTTTTCATGACAAACCCGACCAACCCAAAATTTTATTCGACTAATTTTATGCGACCCGAACCCACAAAACATGTGGATTGGGTTTCTGGTGCGTGCAGGTTCAGGTACAAATTGCTAGTTCTGCACACGAAAATTTGGCCTAAAGATGCACTAGTTACTCCATTACATGCCCATGCAACAACTACTATGTCAAGCAGTGATAGCGTAAATGAAATGAAAGCAGAAGAGAAGGCATGCTGGACCTCACCATGAAGAGCTTCATCAAGGCTACCGCCAGGTAGGTAATCATAAATTAGCCATTTTGATGAAGGAGAATTGCAATATCCTCGTAAATTCACCAAGTACCGATGTTTTATGCTCCCAAGAATTTCTAGCTCCCTCTCAAAGAAACGATCAAAGTACTCATTCATCTTTATGATTCTTTTCAAAGCAAATATATTTCCATCGTCCATTGCAAGCTTGTATACCGTTCCAAAACCTCCCGAACCAATTATGTGTTCTTCATTCAAAGTTTCCAATTTCTTGATGACGTCTTTTGAAGGGTAAGGCAAGTCTCCGTGGAACGTTACAATTGATGCACCTGACGCAATATTATCAAATGAGATGTAGGAACTCATGAAGGTGATGATCTATAATGAAATAAGATACAAAATACTGTACCTCCATTGACTACAATTGGAAGACCTTTACTGTCATTTTTACCAAACTTCTTGTACATAAAGCAACCCCAGAAACACATAAGTGCGACCAAAAGCAGCGCAATTGCTGTTGCTAATGCACAAATTGCTAACCTGCCAGGGTTTTTCGTTTTTGCAGCCAGATTTAGAGCTACAGAGAGAAATGCTAGTGTAAGTTTCCATCACAAAAGAAGTCTTCAGTAGATCAACAATGAAAATAATTACAAGCATCATAGATTTTTTTAGGGATAATTACAAATAAGTAACCCATAATATTGCCCACTGACACATAACTAACCTTATGCTTAGTTACTCTATTATGTTAGTTTTAATGAAATATTCACATGCTCATCAAATGTCTTTCATGTAACCCATTTGTATAAAAATTCTATTTTACTTTTATATTCATTTTTAACTAACTTTTTATATCTTCATTTTTTCTCATTCATCCACTAATTGTAAGAAAATCCAAGTTTTTTCCTTTTATTTGACGGTATAAGATGAAAATTTTATGTATATGACTGGTAAAATTGTCTTTTTTTTTTCAAGGGTTTACAAGAGTTAGTAATAAAACGGGGTAACTAAATTTAAGATTAGTTAAGTGTCGTGGAAAATTCTTTAGGTTAGTTATGAGTTTGTGAGCAATACTACGGGTTATTTATGTAATTACCCCTAAATAAATATCAAACAATTGATGCATGACTGCTTACCAAACATAGGAGAATGGCTATCTGTTGCAGGCTCTTCACTTTTGCATGGATGGTTGATTTGCTTCCCACATAATTCGCGGTTCCCAACAAAGCTGCAGGTAACACATGAATTTATATGATACCTTTTTAACTTTACATAATAGATAATCACGCCAAATTATAGATCATAAGCAAAGAATAAATAGCATGTTTGTTAAATCGGTACTCAAATCCGGAATCGGAATGCGAATAGTCCGAATAGGGGGAATGTGGTGATTCTCTCCAGAATCTTATCCATGAGGTGGCTATTTCATTTTGATATCCTAAACTAATTTTAAAGGTATGTATTTCCTGTACTATAGTATCTAATCGCAAACTTGGTGTAACGGCGCTACAGGTCAAGCAAATACTAAATTGGACAAGTATTTATTCAGTTTGGTTGTAGAAATTCTTGATATTTTATCTATTCAAATTTATTTAGAAAGTTATGTATGACGGGTCAGTTGATTACTTTTGCAGATAAAGCAAGAAAGAGTAGAGGGAGGGTAAGACGACTCCTTGATAATAAGCAAGGAGGGAGGGCTTCATTTGGGGTAGGTCCTTGGGAGTTACTATACTAGAGAAGATATTTCAGGAGAAAGGAAGGCTATTCATAGAGGTAAGCGGGTAGGGATGGTAGTGATTTTGAGTCGTAGAGTAAATCAACTCGAATCAGACGAACCGAATCAGGAATCTAGATTCTAACAATCATATTCCAGAGTCCTAATACGTGAAATGCAAATGTTGAAACATCTTTTATAAAAATACATTCTTCTTTTTTCAAAAACACAGGATGTATTGTACTTACGAGCTTTCCATAAAGTTGACAAGCACTCCATCAGATGGTATCGGTCCAGCAAGAAAATTGGCTGACACGTTGCTTCAATTTGTTCAATGAGATCAATAAACACAATCAAACATCAATTAAATAGAAGGTATCGTCAGTTGCTGATATAAATAAATGTAAGAAAGTAGTCGCTTACAAAGTGATAAGCTTCGATAACTTGCCAAGTGAAGGAGGGATAGTTCCAATGAGAGAATTGCTTGATATATCCCTATGAAAACATTTAATGAGTTTTAGCAAGTTCTTTTTATCATCATTTTTGAAAATTTTATATTTCGTACAAAAATTAGCAACGTAATCTAGTTGCTTGCCACAATTGAAAAATCAACTAACCGACATCTTGTTTATTTAAAGTAACTACCCATTTCCTCCTTGCTGCACATTAATTTATGTAAGACATGAAAAAAAAAAGCTTTCAAGTAAGAGAGAACTCACAAATGTTGAAGGCCGGTAATGTTTCCTAATTCACTTGGGATAGGCTCACTTAAGTAATTATCCTGCAAGTATCTGTCAAAGAATACAGTAATTTAAATACTCTTCAAAACCACGAAATCAGCGACTGCTAAGGTTTTCAGATAGTAAAAGCAATTTAACGATCGCGGACTGATTACAAAACTAAGTACAACTGAAAGGAGTTGCACAGTTTATGCCAAATTTAGACTCTGACAGAACGTTTCAGCACCTTTCCAAGAAGCCATCACAGTTTATGCCTTAAACATTTGTAGTATAAAAAAAATGATAAGCTTCTAAGGTTATTTGAATTTTGGGATATATTTGTAAGATCACTTCACTATATTATGAGTTTATATGATTCATAAGAACAAATTGCAAATCCAAGATCACCATGTCATCTATATCTATCCACAAGAGAGAGAACTTACAGTGCCTCCAACTCTGTGCAATTTCCCAACGCAGAAGGAATTGGGCCATAGAAGTTGTTACTATGAAGAAGCCTACAACACATCAAACATCATCCACGGCATCAGCCTAAGCGGGATGCCTTCCAGTTCGAATACATATATGGGAATTAAAAAGGACACAAAAAGGTACTCAATGCTTACAGAATCTGTAAGTGCTCTAACTTCCCAAGGTCAGGTGAGATAGATCCACTTAGTTTGTGATTAGAAAGATTCCTGAAAAGTTAGTTACAATAAGCACACTTAGATAATGTCAAAAATCAAAATCCCCGAATGTAACACATGTCCAAGTTCACAGACTACATATATATATGTGTGTGTGTGTGTGTGTGTGTGTGTGTGTGTGTTATGTCTCCTGTGCCCAACTCATGCCTCTAATGATACTAGGCTGTATGTGGTTTTCTCATAGTAATTTTTTTTTTTTTTTTAGTTTTATTTTGGTTCACTTACAGGAAACAAGAAAGAAATTCAAGGGAAACTAATAAAGAGACTGGTCGTCATTTGTTGCCTTACACATGGACCTTTATCAATTTGACAGTGGACGAATGTTCACAATGTGATACCAAAACCTTAGTACTGAATATAATAACATACATTTTAAGGATGTTTCATGTACTTACAAGGACACTACTCTCTTGGTTTTCCGGTTGCACGTCACTCCCTTCCAATTACATGGGTCAGGGTCCTCCGGTCTCCACTTAAGAACACCATCTGAAATAAGAATTGCATTCCTGAAGCTTAGA
>JAYMTE010000616.1:0-16798 GCA_036897545.1 Pelargonium fulgidum
ATGTCTAAGAGCTTTTGGCTTTTGAATAGTGTTATCAAACAAGTCCTAATATTGTCTTGATCTATTATCGTCTGTTCATCAAGCTCGTCAGCTGACTAACTTGTGTACTCAATTCCACCGCCGTCATTTTCAAGATTTTGTTACTAGAAATAATAATAAAAGAATTTTTGTATATTAATAATTGGGTGGTTGCAACATATTGACTAATCGATAGCTGCCTTTTGTTTGTAGGCGGTGGCTGGCGCAGTGCCATTTGGCATTACCATTTCCAAATCTATGATTGTGGGAGAATTTTCTGGATTTGTTGCATTTATTTTTCACGGCTCAATAATTAGTTTTTTGTTGGCAAACACTACCTGAACTCAACGTCTCTATTCTCTAACAGTAACATGAGTACGTACGATAAATTTTGATGAAAACAATGTGTATCTGTTTTGCATCTACCACAACCACACCTTGTTACAAAACCAGCTGTGGATCACAGCTTCAAAACAACCAACCTTTACTTCTTTCCAGAATATATCAAGTTGGAGCTAGCTCCATGCATGCACTGAAGATGGACTAAAGATAAGGTGGAGACCAAAAGATGGACAAATATTATTTTGATATCATCAGCTTCATAATTATTGGAAGCACTAACAGTGGAATTAAATCATTGTTGCAAAATGAATGTCATAGCTACATCATCGTCACTTTTTATGGGATAAAAAGCTATAATTTTTGTTGTGTGAAACCACATCTTATCTTGATTACAAGATTAGGTTTCAATTTGCACACACCTTTAATTGCATCACCCATAGCCATGCAAATATGCAATGCTTGCATGCACATAAATCACGTGTAATTACTTTATGTCACAAAATAAATACCGTGTTCGTCTTGCAATTTTGTTTCAAAATAAGTGCATGTCATTTTTTTCCATCAATTACATTCATATAATAAATTATTTAGTGTCCTACGAGTTTATTAGAACAAATGTCCATGAAGATTTAAGACGAAATGAGTAGCTGAATGCATATTCAGCAGTGGCCAAATATTAGTTAGTATCGTTTGAGTTTGTTAAAACAGACACATATAAAAATTTAAGACAAAGTGAGTAACATAATGCATGTTTGGCAGTTGTACGCGTCAACGCAATCGCCAAACTTAAAAATAAAAAAAAGAGAGGATAGGATAGGATAAGGCATGCAAGTTGCCAAATAACTAACCCCATTATATGAATATTCATCAAATTGGGGTGTTTTTGTAGTGTTGATCTTGTTGTGTCCTATAAAGAAGACTCCAATATTTGTAGTAGCCATGGAGGATGTAACACCACTGAGGTCCTTTCCAATTTGTTTTAAAATTTCGTCAATCAAATCCAAAGAACCAATAAGAGGACAAAATGGAGCCAAAAACCAAAAGCAGCTTCATTTTTTATATCTAAGGCTAAACCTACACTTGGTGGTTTCTACAAAAAGACCAATTTTTTTGTGGTGATCTGTTCTTTGTTCTCGCTGACGTTACTCAAAAAATCAAGAACCTATCCCATAATTCTCATTTGTGCATGCACATATCTAATCATCACCAATCAATCTAATCATCACCAATCAATCTGTACACGGAGACAATTGATTGCATTTTTGGCTATGCTGATTAGGCAAGTTATTGGCTGACCAAATGCCACGTGTCACGACAGTTAACCACGTCAACGAGGCATAGATGATTGAGTCATGGCTCAATTATATGCATGCCAACATTACATTACATGATTGACTCCTACCCAAATTTAATACCTTGGAAAGCTCTCATTTTTACAAATTAACGACAGTTTGTTACTAAATATGTTACTTTTTCAGGACAGCGATTTCTTGCCAAACCCTACTTTCCATTTCCTGCCAAACCCTATCTTCCATGGCCATGCCATCAGCATATACAAAATATCTACATATAATATAGTGTACAAGATATTTTGATTCAGTAACTTTTCATATTTTACACATGACAAATAAGGATCTCCATGTTTGTAACTTTTTAAGTTGATGCTATAAATAAAGATCCAATACAACTTTCATTGGCAGTCATGTATGTATCTCTTTTTGTTGCCAAGAAGAAAAAAATCATGCAGTTTAACCGCGTATGGTACAAAGCTGTTGTAACATTTCTAGAGCATATGTAAATGGGATAAAGAAATGAAAAGAGAAATTATCAGGTTAGTGACGCCCAGTCGGGATAGGGACATTCATACTCCCATCCGGGTCCAGAGTAGCGAATACAATGTAGCCAAAGACCTTCTTCCCGACCTTCGTACCTGCAGACAAATGCAAAAGCTTAGGTTCTTTGTTTCAAAATTTTAATGAAATGCAACGCAAGCAAAAAACACATTTGACTTGATGTCCATGCAATATATTTTCGTGTTTAATATATCCTAATGAAATGATCCATGAACACTACAAAGTTTCTACTCCGCATTTATCCAAATGAAATGAACTTTCTTTCAAGGCTTTGAGCTGACAATATGATATGTCAACCAGGGTTCCTCGATTTACTAGAAGAAAGATGCTAAATGAAGCACCCTCAATTTCACAAGTTCTTACTCCAGTACTATGTCCAAAGAGAGAAAAAAAAAAAAAAAAAACTAGGAAACAGAGGCCCCAAAACTTCTAACAAAATTATCAACGAATACACAAGAGAAGACACTCAATTGCATCTATAGACTATTTACCATGAACCTAATTTTTTTTCCTTACCACGCAGATAAATGTTTGGTACTTAACTATAACATGGTCACATGATATTACAATTAAAAAAAATGTTAATAAAAACGGGTATCACAAAACACAGGTGCCTCCATCACCAACAAAAACAACAAAGAGAGACAAACTACCAACCAAATATCTTCGTTGCATGCTATATAATAATATTTTAAAAAAATATATATAGGTAAGAAACCACACACTAGTTCACTGGGCAGAAATCTTCAAGGACAATTCAATGTAGATTTGTTTCAAAGTTATAATTACATTCCGAGTTATAATCATATGAGAAAGTGTCTTACCCTTTTGGAACTATCCCTGGACAATTAGTACACATAGGGTCAATGCTAAAAACATCCCCAAAGTTTTCTTCAGCTTCATCAATACAACTCTCCAAAGATCTTGGAGAACTGAGTGCATTGGTAGCTCCTACTCTACCAGTCCTCATTCCTTTGATAGCGTGATAATCAGCATCATCAGAGAGATAACGCACATCATTGGCTATTGGATAGCCCATATGTTTCAAATGTACTCGTATCTACATCATAGAAAGCGAGGAAGAGGCAAAACATAGTTCAAGTGTCAAATAGTATTTTAAACCATCATCTTCAGCCCAAACAACTAAAAAATGCAAAACATGGTTACCAATCATTTACACCTGACTTTAGAATAGCAGATACACAAAAGAAAAGGTAACCAAATTCTGACTCAAAAAAGAGCTTATTGATGTTTTTAAGCTATCAAAATGTTAAGTAGCTCCCCCATACTTTTCTTCAGACCAAACAAAATATAGAAATGTAAGTTGGATAAACAGAATAAGCATAAAAACTACAAAAATAAATGGCAAGCCAGATGGTTATGCTAGTGTATTTTACAAATTACAAAAACCAATTAATAACACAAACCACAAAAGGAAGAAGAGGAAACAAAAACCAGTGAAAAATGTTTACTCTATAAGTAAGCAAGGACCTTTTTGAACTTATGCTCGCAGATAAACACTGCATAACCAGTAAATATTCTTACTTGATGTGTCCGGCCGGTGATTGGTTCACACAAAACAAGGCTATGAATCCCATTGGTACTAAGCCTAGTAAATTTTGTACAAGAAGCCTTCCCCTTCAAGAGAGTACCATCACAAGAGCTTCCAGCCTGCATAAGCAGATGATACGCAGACGTTCAGCAAAACACTATATGCTTAGGTCAAAAGTCTATAGGGAGGAAGGGAATCTCATTCAGACACTATATGCACTCCATTACATATCAATGACATGACATAAACTAATGAAAGTCGCCAACAAGCACCAATCATATTGTTGTGATATATAGAATGCTAAAAATAATGGGATTCTATAAACTATGCATTCCCTAATTATCTCCTTGATTAAGGCATAGTATAGATTCATTTCCTTTTCCAATGAATTGGTCAACTTTGCATTGCCTATACATAGGCTCTTCCTTGTACTGATAGTAATTAAGAATACAAATCCTTACATATTTCAGCATGGTATCAAGGCCTTTTTGTTCTTGCATGTTTTTAATAATCTTCCGCAGTCGACATTATTTTCTTGGCAGTAACTCCCAAACTCACGCAATTTTTAAAACCTTTAGCTTTGTTTTGATGGATAATGTCTATTCTTCCAATTTGTCGCAAAGAAAAAACCTAGCTTAAGTCTTATCTTGTTGGTGCATTCACCGTAAGCATTTTTTGGGGATCAAGTTAAACCGTGTTTCCAGGAGTAAACTTCAAGTTCCACCACACTAGAATGGTCAAAGAGCACCGAGACATCCCCTACAGCAGTATCATCACGTTCCGGCAAACACGGCTCCACACACGTCACTGGATTTGCCATAGCCCATAGTCATGGTTCTGACTACTTCAACATGTTTCTTCATTGGATTTGTTTTGCTACACAGCTCAATTCTAGTCCAGTTTTTCTATTTCTAATTTGTCTGCTTTGATTTCATTTTTCTGTGAAACTGAAGTTCTGAATCTCCATTCAGTTTGAGGGGAATGCTGAGATTTATTCAAATCTCATAATTTATATGATTTCCCATAGAATGTGCTCCCTAGTTGTCTCCTTAGATTAAGACTTAATTTAGTTTTATTTCCTTTTCTTACGTGTTATTCAACTTTGTATAGCCTCTATATGCTCTTTCTTGTACTGATTTCTACTCGAGAACAAATTCTTTCATATTTTCACACATTAGTACATCTGGCAATATTGACAGTTATAGCCTTATAGGATGAAAGGCTCACCTTTGAATAACTTCTTCCTTCTTGAGGATTATGATAAATGTCAGCATCAACACATTGCTGTACAGATCAAGATATATATCACTGAGAATGAAATAGCAATTTTGAGATGAAAGAAAAAACACATTAACAGACAACATATGTAACGCCAACAATAAAAACAAACTATTAACAGTTTACAAAGTGAAAAGAAAGTACATATCTACCAGACTACAGAGCGGAGAGAGTTACGCCAAAAACAAAAACAAACTATTAACAGTTTACAAAGTGAAAAGAAAGTATATATCTACCAAACTACAGAATGGAGAGAGTTTTTCTTCTTCCTCTTCTTCTTTTTATGAGCCAAGGAGAGAATTGAAGCCACTTTTACAGAAACATGGCTCACAATATTGTCATTATTTAAGTAGGAGTTATAAATATATATATATATATATATATGTTCACAGCTCGGCCATGGAAACAGACATTGACAGAATAACTTGAAAATTTAAATATTAAATATTTGATGCAAGAGGAAAAAGAAAAATTGGGATTAACTACACAAATAAAAGTTTCTCAAAGTGGATGAAGTTTTTACATCACTAACCAGTAACTAAGCAAGCATACTGATTCTGATCAATTAGAAGTCTACATGTCAGTTTTTCTCTTTTCTTTCCATTATTTCATGATATGTACCACGTGTACAAATATGTATGGAATTTCCATAATCAAATTTCCAACAGAATCTGCTTTGACCGTAAGAGACTTTTTATCCCTATCCTTTATACTACAGTTTTCAACTTCAAGGGGGTTGAAAATATAATGAGGTACAAAATTGTGTGACTTGTCACCTAGCGTCAAATCAAACTTCAAAGTCAAGTACATGTACACCTAGCTCATAGTATACCTGATCCTCTGGAAATATCCCAATGACCTTTGCAATATACTGCTTCTGCAGCTCTCCAGCTTCAATCTGCAAGGTTACAATAAAGTTCAGATAGTATTATGCACACCTCAGGCTATGATCTGTGTGGTTCAAACTATAATGTTCACCATACTATCATTGTAAGACTCTCAACTTTTGAAATTCAGGAAATGTTGTCTTATTAAATAGTACCACAATAATTATCATTCTTGAGTTAATGAGTACCCATTTTGATTTCTCTATGACAAACATTAGGCATCTATGAATAATAGTAGCACCATTCAGGAATGTAAATTGGCCAGTCTTAAGAATATAAGAAGTTGATACCATGAATCAGGTATACAATCTCACCCATGCAGAAGGGCAAACAGTATTAACACAGGTATTTCTATTTAACCCTACGTTGTTGCATTCATAAATATAAATCAATATTAAACTAAACAGTTGTTACTCTGCATCAGGTATAGAGCTTCACCCATGCAACATTTCTGTATGACTAAACATTGCGAAGATGTACAGGAACGTGCTGATAAACTTCATACTAAACTAATTCCTCCATCCCAAAATAATTATCCACTTTCTTTTCTAGGGAGTTAGCAAATTACCAACAATATCCCTAAGATATGATAGTTAGAATACCTTGAGTTTGTTATAACAAAAGTACACCGAGCCGTAAGGGGAAAATACAAATCCTAACTATTATTTTTTGATGGAGGGAATATAAAATATAACTAATGTTGCCGGTATAATTATCTAATCAAAATTAAATTCAAACTTGCTACTGTTTATTAAATCGCTTCGATGAAGATGCAACCAAAGACAAGCAGTAAAAGGCAAAAAACATTTCATTTATGCCGGTTCAGGAGCAATTCTAAATGGCCAACCATAACAAAGATGCGCAGGAATATAAAATAAAACTAGTATTACAGATAATTAGAATTAGATGTAAACTTGTTATTGTTTGCCAAATAGCTAAGTTGAATGCCTAGGACAAATAATACAAGGCAAAAACATGTAATGCATGCCGGTTCAGGTCTGTAACAGTAATTACAATATATGTGCCAAAGAAACTTCTTTGGCTTAATTTTCAGTCTATTCAACAATCATTACTTACAGCAAACCACATACCTGTTGCCTAAAAAAGTCAGCCTTTGACGCACTTCTGGCCATGATAAGTAGTCCCGAGACAAGGCGATCTAGTCGATGAATTGCTGACGTGGTCATGTAAAGGAAAAGAAAGACAGAAGGACCAACATTGCATAATATACTGATAGGAAAAGAAAAATAACAAAGAACAGAGAAAGACAAAACACAACTAATTCCATTTGAAATTTAGAAATCCAAGCAATGTTTATCTAAACTTAGAGTTAGATCATATGCATCTCGAATAATTTTTTTGGATACGAAATAGTGGAGCCAACCCCTGCTCTGCCTCAAGAATCCCAACAACAGTGTTCTTACGATACTGACCACATGCATGCACCTACAGGGGTAAGAAATCACATATTTAAACCAATAAAAGGAGAAGCAAACTATAAATATTTTCTGAACATAAAGAGACGTAGAGTTCTCTCTTCCGTTTACAGATAAGAAACATTCTCAAGGAAGAAAATCATATACATGGAAATGTGTACACATATGAGTTGAAGGACACTAGTTGATAATTATAATCAGTAAAATAAGCTTATGACATACAGAAAGTGAAACTGACTTATTATCCCCTTCCAAGTCTGCCAGATTTTAAAAATGTTTGCACGTGTTTTTTTCTTTTCTTCTTTTTAATATTACCTTTTTAAGTACAAATGCTTGCAAATGGTAAACATGGAAAAGAAAAAATTTAAACCATATTGAAATTTGAAACACACCAGAAGAAATAACCTTAAAAAGCTTATATATATATGAACAAAACCTTAAAAAGCTTATTTTAAATCCTTAAATTTGTCCACATTTTGCAAAATAAAAACCCAGCATTCAAAAGAACAAGTTGAAAAATTGTCATGCAGATTTCTTTGGCATTTACATTTGACAAAGCCACAAAGGTGTCGTCTAAGAGAAAGTACGATGATAACTAGCTCCAGTAGTCCAGTGTATGCAATATACATGCGTAAGTATATAAAATATGTCTTTTCACTCAAAAATAATGTACAAAGCTATTCTTTACTCTTTAGTCAAGGTTATCCAATCAGTGTAAGACTGTAACAGAATATATATCTAACTAACATTATCAAAAGTTCTTGGCAAGTAAAAAGTAGCTACCATTAATGTTATATGTTAATTAACCTAGTGTGAGCACATCTGTAAGGAAAGAGATAGGGACACACAAGAAATTGCAAAATTAAAACAAGTTTAACCTCCCAAAACAAACACTGTAAACAGAAAATTAAGCATACAAAGAGACTGAAAATCATATATTTCAACTATACATAGATATTAAGCAACAAATAACACCGCTAATAGCTGACCTACCGGAACAGATGCTGGCTTACAAATAGTCAGCACATCTCGTGTTTTATGAAGAACAGTGACATCCTGAGCCAGTACAGGAGGTTCATGCCTACAACCCTCAAGACATCAAAATATTCAAACTGTGAAATCAAAGTACTAATATTTCAAATCAGCCTATGGGGTGTACATGTTACACACATATACACCAGATTTGTTGTACCTGTGTACGAAGTGGCTTATCTTCTCAGAAGTCTTGAGTATGTATGAAACCGGCACTTTCTTTCCATCAACCAGTATCCGTCCGCTTTTCACAGCATTAACCTACAAAGTTTTTTAAACAGCATCATCTAAAATTCAACTAATGTCAATACACTTACAGCATACACATTTCAACATAAAAACTCTACAGAGAACAAGCATTGAATTACATAGTAATCATAATTCCTTCCTTTGAACTCCTGAGTGAACATATCGACTACGGTCTTCCCCGCCCAGCGATTCTTGACCTAATTAAACAAAACGAAAATCAATAGCTAGGGTTTTGCAATAGTAAAAAAGAGGGCTTTCACGCATAAGTTTGAAGACAGACATGAGCGATGAACTCGAAGTGGTACGGCTTGACGTAACGCCTCCCTGAACATTTTCCCGCCAAAGAGAAAATCAAAATTTAGTCCAAATTAGAATAAACACTGGAGTATGATTTTCAGTCACTACCGTTTAGAAAAATGTAATCTTGTGTCACCGGAGCAATTGCCGGCGTCTGCCACACGGTCCTCATTTTCGATTCTTCTTCTTCTTCGTCTGCTTCACCACTTCCTCTCGTTCTCTTCATGTTCTGCTATGGCTTCTTCGGCTTATCACAGAAGTGTTTCACTGGACAGCGACTGGTATTGGAGAAGGTAAGCTGAAACGTCGTCGTATCAGTACCCAGCCTCACCTGAATACGGTGTCGTCTAGAACCGAACGCAAGCTTAAAAAAATATTTAAAAAGGTTGGTTGGCTACAGTGGAGGGGTTGGCTTGGTATTGAGCAAAGGAAGCACCTTTTTGTCGTCCTTAGTTCAGCAACAAACGCCAAAATCATCATAGAAGAAAAAAATTATTAAAAAAACATCCATTTTGTGGATCGGCTGAGTCTGTCGACACGCGTTTCTTCTTCCAGGTTCTATATTTAATTTATCAGTATTTATATCCATAAATCGATTATTATGATGATGATGATGAATTTTTGTTGATTTTTTTAATCCAATCCGTTAAATTACTCATCTGATCGAAAAGTTCACTTGGGTTTTGCCAGATAGAGGGGTAATCGGATAATTTGGTCAGAATTGTAGAGTTGTGAGAGTGGTTGGTGGCTGGGTTTGGAAGAGTGAGAGAGTCAACTGAGATGCCGGAGGAGGATTTGGTTGATATAAAGTTCAGATTGTATGATGGGTCGGATATGGGTCCGTTCCGGTACTCGGCTACGTCGACGGTGGATGTACTGAAGCAGAGAATTGTTTCTGATTGGCCAAAAGGTTGGTTGGTCTGCTCACCACCCACTTCTTGATTATACTGAAATTTTGCTCAATTGGGTTTCTCGGTGTTTGTTTTATTTCTATTGCTATTGCTGTTGATTCAATTGTTTCTAGAGTTTAGTCGGATAAGGATCTAAAATATTGTTGATATTTACCAAATAATTATGTTTGTATTGCAAAGTCGTGAAACTGAGAACCCCTTAAAATTTTGATTCGGGAAAAGTTTTGAGAGGGGTGGTGTCACTTGTGTGAACTTTAGGAAAAGATTTATCTGTTCAGAATTTTTCCAAGCTAAATTCAGGGTCTAATATGTAATCTTTGAGAAAACTATATAAGCACGCCAATAAGCCCTAGGAGGTAGACTTATAAAGACTTCTTCCTCTAGATCTCCATTTAGAAACACATTTGTTCACATCCAATTGATGTAATGGCCAATTGCACCTGACAACTATTGGTAATTAGACTCAAATTGATTTTATTTTGCTACTGGGAAAATGTCTTGTCACTTGTGATAGGCCCATAGGTTTGAGTGAAATCCCTACGTGTCTTGCCTTATATCTCAACACATCCATCAACATTCCATTTAATGGTAAACACTCAATTGCATCCTGAAACCTTCTTGTTATGCGGTATATAAACTATCTCCCAAGTCTCATTTTTCTTGAGAGCATTCACCCCTTCTATAATTCTAATTTATCAGGTGCTTGAACGATAGGTGAGTCTTTGTACGCTTTTCTAGTCCCTTGCCTAGTATAAACTCGAAGCTTAGATTTTAATATTTGTTGTGGCATTTCTCCCCATGGTTGTGAGAAATTTTTACTCTACTCTCTTGATTCAGTTTTGCTTGCATATGTGGAGATGAATCTCATGAATTTACTGGGGAATGAGTAGTTTTCGAGGTTGTGTGTGGTATAGGATTGTTAGAAACATGCAAAAATTTGTCTTCCTCAACTTCCACTCTTGTAAGAAGATTTGCCTTTGAAAAAAAAGCAGAAAATAAATATCTCATATATTAAAAACTAGGATAACCTAATTTAATATGCCCAAGCATAATTTCTTCACAAATAGGATTAGAACTGTTACACAAATTCCTTTAGTTTCTTCTTTCTTATTGCCAGAAAGTGTACCATTAAAGTAGTAAAGGCCATCAATCATCTCACAGCTGCCAATCATCCTCCCCGAGCTTTGGTCTTGGAAAACACATCTAGATTTACACAAAATAACTCGACAATCAGAATCTTTTGACAGTTTACTGACTGGCGTAGAAGACTTTAGGCTTTTTTAGGGTCATGAAGGATAGATTTAAGGTTTACTTGAACATAAAGTTTTATTAGACCTTCCCTTGCAGTTGGTGAGAATCTTCCATCAACAATTCAAAATTTTCCATGACCAGAAGGTGTTTAGGTATTTAATAGATAAGTAAAATTAGTCATATGGTCTGAAGCGCCTGAATTTGTGATCCAAGGGGGTGAATTCCAAGAACAGGAGAAAGAAATGGGGTTTCTCCTTGATTGTGCAATAGAAACATTAAGGATACCAGACAATGAACCAGGCATTAGCAGTTTACAAGGACGATCCATATGCCCCTTACTGGATTGATTTTGCTGCAGAAACTTCATAACCACGTTCATCACTTTGTCTTCTACTCTTCCAGTTGGCAGCTTTGCCATGGATCTGCCCACCATTCTCTCTGATATTTACTACAGCTATAGCTGAACTATTAGCTGTAATTTTTGTCATGACAAATTGAATTCAGCAAGAGGTAGAACCTAGCTCTGATACCATGTAGAATAGGGTAAATTTTTTTGACTATTTCACTCCAACTTGTGATTTTACAGCTTTTCTATAGGAATCACTATACAAGAAAAACGGAAAAATTCTAACTAATTTCACCCTGATTCTCTATACTGATTTCTTTCCTTCTTTGAACCATTGTCAGCCATTAATTCATGACAGAAAATAGGAAATTTAAAAAATCAAATCACAACTTTGGCATTCTCAACAGAAAGCTTTGAACTGTTTCTTATGTGGCATTCAAAATAAATTTAGTGGTTTTTATTTGGTTTGAAACTTATTGCTATTTAAACAAATCTGATCTTGTTTCATCATTCAATAGTTCTATCTTGAATTTATTTGGATGCTAAACCAGAGCTTATTAGCTATGAAGGTGCAGCAAAGACATGTGGGTAGTAATCAGTTGATTATTCGGAAAGCCTGACATCTTGATGATTCAATTTCTCCTCTCTTTTTAAGTTCTTTCTGTCGGGTTTTATTTTTTCATTTTCTCCATTGTTTTATGCATTCTGTGGCAGGTAAAACGATAACACCAAAGGCAGCAACTGAACTCAAACTAATTAGTTCTGGCAAGATTTTGGAAAATAACAAGGCTGTTGGTCAGTGTAGAGTACCATTTGGTGAGAATGCAGGCGGTGTCATCATAATGCATGTTGTTGTACAGCCATCTCTAGCAAAAACCAAAACAGGTAACTTCAATCTTAGTCTTTATTCTATATTAACCTGACACTGTTATAGAGCTGCTTTACCGAGGGATTGTATTTTATTTTTTTCATTTTTCGCTATTATGTGCTAACTACTGTATCTTAATCACTGTACCTCTCCATTTTTTGAGTATGGGTTTCATATCTCATAGATTCATTGTAGTTTTTATTGGTTTTGGACATTTCATTGTCTAGCATACCATGCTGGTGAAGTTCATCATTAAATCCTTGTTTAAACTTTATCAACGTATTGCAATTAAGGCTAAATATATGACTAGTTCTCCCAAATACACCTATCACCTCAACACCCCTCTACATTATAAGAGCCTATCTAACCGTTGTTGCTCATTTCGGGAAACTTTCTTTGGCATATACCCCAACAACTTCATCTTCTTTCTTCAATTTGTTAAAAACCTCTTTAGAACTTAACCTTCTTTGTTGGAAAATCCTTATGTTTCTCTCACACAAATGTGATACACCATTGTTGTTATTCAAATTCTTTCTACCTGTTGTCTCACATTATTGTTTTTCAAGGCATATTTCAACCAATGAACATCTTGTGAACTTAATAGGGAAAGAATACTGCTGAAGCCATTACTTAATTCCACAATAATTCCCTCAACCCATGTACATTCAAAGAAGAGGTGCTTCACATCCTCCTATCCTTCATCAATCATCCTCAGACTTTCATCCTCTGTTTAGTTAGTAGTCTCTGCCACATGCATGGTAACCCACATTTTATAGGAATGATTAGGTCTCTCCAATCAATTCCATACAATCATAGCCTATTTATATTTTGGTTGATCTCCCAATATATATGCATAGCCTCTACTCACAGTATATATCTCATCAAGGGTCAAACTCTGTTTACCTTGGACAAAACCATGTTCCAGTTTTTGTTTGACCTTATTTATCTTCTTCCAAGCCCAACTGTTGTTTGCAAGGGGGCTATGAGACCAGAAATTTCCCTCATTCATGTATTAATCCTTTTTGCCCACAATGTATCCATTTTGCTTGCTAAGACCCAAACTTATTTTCCAACGGCAACTTGGATCCATTAATCACAGAATATCATTAGGTCATCAATAAAACACAGATTTGTGAGTTTCAACTTCTTGCACAGAGGATGGAATCTAACTTGTTTGTCTTCAGCAGCAATGTTGAAGCTTCAATTTAAGTATTCCATTACTGACACAAAAATTAAGGGGACTCTGGATTCCTCGTCTTAATTCTCTCTTAGCCTTGAAATTCCCTGAGATTTCTCCATTCAGCAATGATGTGATATTGTCTCCATACACTCTTTAACTAATTCTGAAATTTTGGAGGGTTGTTATAGCTTTACAACTGTACAGAAAATTGGTATGAACACATAAGTAGCGGTTGCTCTTAGTTACATTGTACTATATACAATTTGCACTTAACTATATAAACTTTAAGACGTTGCAACTAACTACAAATACTTGCAATATTTTGCACCAATAGTTATGATGGTAAGTTTTTTATAGTGGATGTCAACCTAATAATTCTGATAGTCTGATATCAGGCACTGAAGACTCAATATATTTTCCCACTAGGTCAAACTGTGGGTTTTGAGCTTTATTTTTTTCCCTTGTTTATTTATTTCTAAAGGGGACTTATACTGTATTCCCATTATTAGCTATAAGACATATTTGGGCTCCCATGTTGGATAGTCCTTGCTCTCAATCTAAAATAGATGCATTTATTAGATGTTTGAATTTAAAACCCTTATTTTCTCAATGCTTGGAATTGATATTGACATGTATGCATCTTACTGATTTGATTTGCACTAGATCCATGTCTTAAGTGGCTTGATATTTGCTACTGTGATTCAATACTTCTTATGTTGAACCAAAACTCATAAGTTTATGTCTGAAAGCCTTGGGTGAAAATGGCATTGAGCAACCAGATGTGGTTGCTCAAAAAACATAAATTATCCATGTATTCTTTTAGTTATGGTCTTCAATATTTGTTGAGGAAAAAGTTGCACAGTACATCTCTTCAAGTTTAAATGTACTGAAACTTATTTTGTCTAAACAGAAAAGAAGATTGATGATTCACCCAAGAAAGTTGTATGCTCATGTTCGATAATGTGAGAATGTTTAGAGTTGTGGAGTGCTGGTATCAAAGTTGAGCCACCAAAACTGCCTTCTTTGAGTATTGTGTCTTGCAGCACTCACATGTAGAAGAGCCATGGTGGAATGTGTATACAAAGTCAGTGTCGATGATTTCAGTCTTGTGAGGCCAGAAAAGGAGGTGATGGTAGTAGTCTGATGATTTGCACCTTATTTGATTTTATACTTCTGTTCTTTGTAGCAGTAATGCTGCTGTGTATAGACCACTTAATGTAAAAACAATTTGCAATGAATTGTGTGTTTCTATATTGTTTTTTATGGATTGTCCTAATGGAGGCAATGAGTTACAGGTCTTCTGTTGTACACCATTTGGGCTACATGGTTTGATAAGGCTGTGTTTAAGTTTGTATCAGAATTATCATGGTTTCCGTTCTTATTCCCATTGTTGTTTTCATTGACATGTAACATTGTTCCATAATTCTTGGATACAAATATGAATATTTACAAATGCTCGAAAAGTTGCATGAAATTATTTTAAATGGAAATTAAAGTACAAAATTACAAAAATGTTAAATTTAAATCGTAAAATGAGAAGTGGAGAAATGAGAATATACGTGGATCAAATTACGCATAAGGAAGCAAATGAGAATCACAATGGAGATCTCATTCCCATTTGCATTCTCCATACCCAATCCCAAAACAAAAATGTTAATTTCAAACACTACCTAAATGTCAATTGTGAAGGTACACAAGGTTCAAAAACCTATAAACAACAACTTACAATTCTCAAGTTTAGATCAAAAGTAAAATAGCTCATGGCAATTACCCTACAAAAAGGACAAAGTTCAAATAGAGGAAAAAATCATACAGAACACATACAGCCTAAAAGTTCATAATAACACCTCTAAATCTGCTGTAGAACCTTCACTGCTGCTGCTATTGTGAGCTGGATATCTTCAGAAGTATGTGCCAAGCCAGTAAAGCCAGCCTCAAACTGGGAAGGAGCCAAGTATACACCTTCTTCTAGCATTCCCCTATAAAACTTGGCAAACTTTGCAGTATCACTCTTCTTTGCATCATCAAAGTTGTAGACAGGCCCTTCGGTGAAGAAAAACCCAAACATTCCATTTATATACCCACCACACATAGCATGCCCAGCCTTCTTCCCGGCTTCCAATAGGCCTTCAGTAAGTTCACCGGTGATCTTATTCAAATATTCGTAAGTTCCAGGCTTCTGCAGTCGCTTCAGGGTGTGGATCCCTGCAGTCATTGCCAACGGGTTCCCACTTAAAGTCCCAGCCTGATACATTGGTCCTGCAGGTGCAACCATCTCCATGATCTCTCTCCTTCCTCCATACGCGCCTACCGGTAGACCACCACCAATGATCTTTCCAAGTGTGGTTAAATCGGGAGTTATGCCAAAATACTCCTGAGCTCCACCATAGGACAAACGGAATCCTGTCATAACTTCGTCAAAGATGAGGAGAACATCATTTTCTTTTGTAATCTTTCGTAGGGCATTAAGGAAGTCAGGTTTTGGAGCGATGAATCCAGAATTTCCAACTGTTGGCTCAAGGATGATTGCTGCCACCTCACCCTTGTGGGTCTTCAAGAGGTCCTCTACAGCTGAGATGTCATTGAAGGGAGCTGTTAGAGTGTCGATGGTGGCTGCTCTGGGAACACCAGGGGAGTCTGGGAGTCCCAATGTGGCAACACCACTACCTGCCTTAACTAGGTATGGATCGGCATGACCATGGTAACAACCCTCAAATTTAATGATCTTCTGCTTGCCAGTAAAAGCACGGGCAAGACGAAGCACACCCATACAAGCTTCGGTACCTGAGTTAACAAACCGGACCATTTCTATGCTAGGAACTGCCGAGATCACCATCTCCGCCAGAACATTCTCTAGAAGACAAGGAGCACCAAAGCTGGTCCCTTTCTTCATTGTTTCTGCAAGGGCTCCAAGTACCTGCAGGTTAATGCAAGCACGGGGTGATTAGGATGCAAAATCTTATCTCACCACCCAGTATCCATATGTACAAGACAAATCAAAAGTGAGAGCTGAACCCATATTTCTGGGGTCCCAATAAATGGATTGGTAACTCTTTTAGGGAAATCCAACATAAGTTGTATTAGAATTGGTGAGGATTACCACCTCATTACTCTCATTCCAAAGGAGAGTTTTTAGAACTAAAAAATAGTCCACATCACCACCGCTACTACTACTGTCACTACTCCTACACTGCTAAAACTAAATGGTAGTACAATGTTACAAAATATTAACTAAATGAAACTAAATGCTGGTAAAAATAAAAGGAAAAAGGTCTCCGTAAGTCCCTGTACTATCTCA
>JAYMTE010000617.1:0-16789 GCA_036897545.1 Pelargonium fulgidum
TTGGAAGCCACTTCTAGCTTCTTAGAAGTGTTACCAAACAAGCACTTAGAAGTTGACCACTGGATTTGTCTTTAAGAATTATTTTTACCATTGTGAAATATTTGATATAATTATGTCTACAATGAATAAATTATATATCAATAATAATTAACTATTATGCAACCAAGAACACACAAATACATATTTCATCATATCAGCCATAATTATATTATGAGGATTATATTTGACCCAAACATAGATGAATACAAATTAGTAGCAGAAACTGGTTAATTTCTTAACTTCCACATTCCACAAAGTTGGATGCTAATATTGACCAACAATATGTGAAACAAAATTACCAATAATATGTCCAACAGAATTATCAGAAAACTATTTGGTTAGCTCTATTATAAATCTTAAAACCAACTTCCCATAGAACACAGCTTCAAACTTGGCACTTCCATGCATTTCAGACCTTCAACTTAGCAAACCGGGCGATATTAGCAAGAGCAGTTCTTAAACTTCGAATACCAGCTCCCGATTTCGAGCTTACCATCATCTGACACGATAATAATAGTCAAATCCAAAGTATTTAGGTCAAAATGTAGGCTTATTTGCATAAAACTACAATGAAAAATGCACATGTAGTTGCACTTGCACCGTTATTATCAATGTTAATTTATAACAAAATGCAACATTGCACGTACTGCAATAGCATAGAAATTTAGAGTGGAACAACTTACTACACATAATTTTAACATATAACAAAATCATTTACTTAAGGGTAATTTTGTCTTTTCAATAAAAAGTTAACATTTATTAATGATGCAGCTTATGGAAAGTAAGTTTACTATGTTCTTCCAATTTAAAATTAAATGCAGTGTGCAACACATGTAAAGTTGACTACACATACTTTTCATAAGGAATCATTTACATAAGGGTGTTATTGTCTTTTCAATAAAAAGGTAAGCATCGTTTTAATGATGCAACTTATTGGAAGTAAGTGCAGCTTAAAATTCAATGCAGTTGTGTGCAACACGTGCAAAGTTCACTGTAATTTTGTGCTATGCACTCCTAACATTAATCTTTCCAAAAAAATAAAGGTAACCGATTAAAGATGATAAATTTTTCCCACTTACCAAAGGCTGAACAATAGACTTATTTCCCTTCAGGCTCTGCAAAAACAGAAGAAGAAAAACAATTGGTATTCAAAAGTTATTTAGTTGTAGATTACTAAGAAATGCTGTAGATTAGATCAAATGTCGCGTCAAATGTGATTTACCTCTTCGATTTGCATTGCTCGGCGTGCAACATCAACAGGGAACACTAAGTCTGTCTTGGTCAATACTATCTGGTACTTGGTATCATAACTGTCAAATATATAATGATCATATCAGAAGCTTCTCTATATCGAGTAATTTGTCCATTCTTAATGCAATAACCGATTGTTCCGTGTGTTTCTATTAGGGATGACAATTTGTGTTCATGGGTCGTATTGAAAGTTTAGTATTCTATTAAATGGTTCAACTCGAACAAAACCCAATTATTAAATCAGTTGAGTCACACGACACACACACGACCCAATTATGAGTGGGTTGACACGGTACAATACAGCCCGAGCGGATTATTACATGGGTAACAAAACTCATTTATGACAACCAGTTAGGTTGGTCAAGCGGGTTGGATACAAACACGAACACGGTTATGTTCAACTCAAACCCACTTAAAGTCGTGTCATGTTAGTGTCTAAGTCACAAGTCATGACCCAATTGCCATCCCTAGTTTCCATGAAACAAAAAACTACACTACAAAACCAATATCTTTCTTGACGTTACTACAAGATGGATGTTTAACAGCAGCTGCTTGTTAGGAAGCTAAAAGGTTGCTCAGCGCACATTATAAAGGCTGCTAGTTAAATTAAAAATGGAAACTGC
Organism: Pelargonium fulgidum; assembly: GCA_036897545.1. NCBI lineage: Eukaryota > Viridiplantae > Streptophyta > Magnoliopsida > Geraniales > Geraniaceae > Pelargonium > Pelargonium fulgidum. Next base: position 1,914 of record JAYMTE010000617.1, read on the forward strand.
TCTTATCATAGTGTCGTGGCTATTGCTGCTTAAATCATGTAAAGGACTAATTGTAAATACATACTCTATACTTAGCCTCATTCTCAGATAGCTCCATATACTTATCTCACATCTCACTCCATGTACCTTCAATTTTTCATTTTGGAAATCTGAAATTGATGGTGACCGTAAGAATAAATTGACTATTATGGGGGGAAATGATAAATCATATGCCATACAAATGAAAAGAGGGAAAAATTAGCTAAATCTAATTGACAAAAAGAAAAATTGATAGTACAAGGAGTTAGTTGTCATGAAAAAAAAAAAAGTATAGAGCATTGTGTGCAGGAAAATGTCAAGTATAGAGTATTTATATGCAATCTACTTACAACATGTGGTCTAAGTAATGAAATTTTAAATACCACCGCTCAAGAACACTATAGATGGCAATCTACAAAGGTGTACGGGCATACCTTTCCATTAGGTCAATGAGTTCGCGATCCCTTGGCTTCAAACCCCATTTTGTGTCAACAAGAAGGCATACTCGTTTTAAACCAACTCTTGTGGAAACATACTCCATCACCTACATGTAACAATCAGATTCAAATTCAAATCCCACATTACATGATGAACAAAGGTGTGAGAGGAAGATGTTAAACTAAAACTTATTTGTATACGTTAAAGTAGAGGTGGCAATTCAGGATTCGGGTCATTCAGGTTGAAAACGTCTAGCTCAAACCCGACCTGAAAGAGGCTATGCTGAGTTTGACATGTAAAACGCATGGTTTAATGTGGGCTTGCCTGACCCGCAACATTCCACAAAATGAATCCGACCCAACCCAAAATTTGGTAGGGCCCATTTGAGGGGGCTTCAAAATCACAAAAATGTGGGTCGGGTTTCGGTGTCCACAGGGTAGGGTCCAAATTACCAGGTCTGCATGAAAGTATACATGGTGCATAATTTGGTGTTATATGGCAAAATTTGGTCGGTCGCTGACTTCAATGAAACACTTGCTAAGCCTTCAAATTTTTTACCCCTAGTTGTTATGTGCGTCCTCATTTTGTACATAACAATTTATCTTCACTCCTACATCATTATACCAAATATTGTCACAGTTCCAATTTCAAGATTTTGATTTCTTTGAATTTATTACATGTAGACACCTCGTCCTTCAACTAGTGAGTACAATATATCATGCTTCAAGTTTCAATATAAGGTCCTAAAGGATCTTACTTAATAAACAATAAGAAAGCAGATCAGATGTTGATGGAATACTCACAAGATCCTCCCAATCTTCCTTTACTTCTTCTTTTGCATAGGCAAAGCCATAGCCGGGCAAATCAACTAAGCAAAGTTTTGATCCAAGCTCAAAGAAATTAATTGTCTGCAGAAGAACCAAAGTTAATACCAAACAGACGTTACAAATAAAAACCATGAGGATCATGGAGACCAACCTGAGTAAGGCCTGGTTTGTCTGACGTCCGTGCAACACCCCATTGTCTTGTAAGTGAATTTAATAGTGATGACTTCCCAACATTTGACCTTCCTAATAAAAGACAAACAAACTAAGCTAAGTTTGTCTGTATCTCATACACAAAAAAAGGCTCCGGGGTGCACAAGAAAAAAAATAGACACCAAAAGGAATTTCCTTAAGCTTACCAAGTATATCATACATATGACATAACTGAAAACATCATATTAATACTCAAGGAAAATATGTGACAACGGTTAATACTGCCAGGTGTGTTGGATCAATCTACCACAACCCAACTAAGGGCTAAGGCTTTAGGCTACCCAACAATATAAAGAAAACAAGATCTCTTTAAGATAAAAATAATATTATGATTCAGGCGTAATTCTTATGAGTTGAGCTTCCTTTTCTACTTTTCAAAAAAAAAAAGCACGAGACACTTGTCCATAATGAATTATGTTTCCACAATATAGACAAGGCAGGAATGAGACTAAAATCAATTCATTATTTTTAGTAACACATTAAAAAAAAAGAAGATAAAAGGCGCCCCACACAAGGAGTGGATTATATCCTACCTGCAAATGCAACCTCTGGGATATTAGGAGGAGGAAATGATGTTGAAACCTTCGCAGCAGCAAAAAATTTCATCTTGCTCCTGAATATCTGTTTAGACGGTTAGTGCTAACAATAATTAAGATCAGACAAAGGAGATATTGTTCGGCGTATAAAGCTGTTGGGCTATCACCAAGTCTAATTCCATGCATTTCTATAAACAACCTGTTACATACACATTCTACTCAACACGCAGCATATGAACTGAAGACATACATTTTCTTCAATACGCATCCTCTCTAAGCTTTCATCGGAGGGAATATTATCTAATGGAGCGGATAGATTTATGTTGTATCCCGCCCTGCGCAGCTCAGCTAAACGTCTACGGCCCAACAACTGTAATTAAAATTATCAAACATCATGATGTAAGATGTAAAAATATAAAATTAAAAAGGTTGACAAACGACCTGCAGATACTAGAGAATGTTAAGACAAATTACGTTATCTTCCACGTAGTTAAGGATTGATTGACTGGGTTGTATTGCACGGAATTCTGCATTCTTTGACATTTCAACATTTTTCTCCAAATTCTCTACCTTTGCTTTAGCTTTTTCTGGGAAAGTAATAAAAGAAAGTTGTAAGAAAGATACAAAAGTAGCTTTCAGGCGACAAGCGCATACAAGATTGATGTCAATAGTTAGATAGTCTAAAGCAAGTCCAAGGAATATATATGAAGCTGGAATGTGCATTAAATTTACTTTTGATTAGATCGACCATAACCTGTAATATTCAGATATTTGTGCATGGCTACTTCCATACTTGTTTTGGCCGAGTGTGGAAATAAGACATCCGATAGCGCCGGAAAATATTGGTGCGTATTTGTAGTAGATACGAGCAAAGTGACAAATAATGAGAAAGTTATTATTGCCTCTAAGAGGAAAGAGAGAAGCTCATCTTTTTCCTGTTACTAAGCAGTAATAAATTCATTTCAAGGATCCATTTATAGTATGGTGAAAGGAAACTTAGTATCCTTAAGTTCACAAAACTTTACAAGCAATGCTCTATGTTTCCATCAAAGAAAAAAAAATCAGTACTAAAATTTTCATCAATCAGATGGATAACTGACAAGTAGAAAAAAAAAAAAACACGCAAGCACGCACGCACAAAATGTCAAATGATTATTATTTATTCTGAAGTATACTTGTAAAGAACTTTATAGCTTATACCATTTGTTACTATGCCGTCATCCAGCCGCTTGTTAGAAGTATCATATGGATCTATTCGAATCGACCGCTTTTTCTTCTTTGGCCGAAAATCTCTGAACTCTGGATCCACTATTTTTTTACCCGAGATTATTATGTTGCCAGGTCTTGAAATAGAGTCGTCAGGATGCTTGTTCTGACTTTGATCCAAGCCTTTGCTTGAGCCAGATTTGCTTAAAGCATGTTTCTTCAATGTACCACTTCCACCGGCACCAACTTCAAAAGATTTTGTTTCATGTATCTCTGATGTCTTAGTTCTCCGTTTTCCATCAGGTACCTCTACCGTTGCTTCTTTGTCCTTAAGTTTATTAGAAGAGCTTTTGGATTTAGTAGCAGCATCCTTTAATCTACTAGAAACCCATATTGAGCGTGGTGGACTGTTGCTAGTTTTCAACTTGGCAAAATCATTATTAAGAAGATCCTGTCCATTCTTCGATAAGGCCTTTCTATTGAACGTTTTTGCATTACGGTCAGATGTCCCTTCCAAACTCATATATTCTTGGTCAGCATATATTCTCTTCCTTTTTCTATCAGGTATCAAGTTAACTTCTTGTTGACCTCCACGGGACTGTTTGTCTCTCATACTTGGTTTGGAGCTCCTTTGTTCATCATATCCTCTCCTAAAGCTTCCCTTGCTCTTACCATATGTGTTACTCCCTTGTTGACGACCTCCACCAAACTGTTGATCATCTCCCGGTCTTGATTTTGTGTTTCTTCTTGCACCATTCTCTTTGTTGCGGAACTCATTGTCGTCAAAAGTACTCTCAGCCTTTTTATTTCCTCTCTTCGTAAAGGGTCCACCGGCAAATTTGAGTTTCTTGCTGAATCTATTCATCATGCTCGACTCAGTAGACATTTTCGAGTAGTGTTGCTTGCACACACGAATATTTTTATCTCAAACCAAATTGCACCCGGACCAGAGGTTTTGTAGCTAAAAAATATTTAGATTCAAATGCATTAGAAAGAATCAGATAACGAACAATCAAAGTAAGTATCCTATTCGCAAACGCTGATGAGTGATGATTTTATCAGTGATTAATGTGCACTTGTGGTAGCAAATTCAAATGAAAAATAAACTTATCATTTAATAAACCAAACAAACCACCAAACAAACAAACAGTCACATATTTTTCAACAAGACGGCATGCACGAATTTCCAGCTCTAGAATGATTGTACTTAAATTCTTGATAATGAACAATCAAATTAAGTAATCTATTGGTAAATGCCGATGAGTGATGATTTTATCAGCTATTCATGTGCACTTGGGTAACAAATTCAAATTCAACTAACCTTACAATCTAATCAACAAAACAAACAAATGGTCGACTGCACGCACGAATTATCAGCTCCAGAAAACACTAAACACTGAAATAAACTCTTAAACAAAAGAGTCCAAATGCATTAGAACGAACCAGATAATGAACAATCAAAGTATGCAATTTATTCACAAACGCTGATGAGTGATGGTTGTGCACTCGTAACAAATTCAAATGAAAATAACCAATCAATAAATGAACCAAACAAACAAATGGTCACGTAAATTCCAAATTCCATGAAAACTGAAACACTGAACAATCCCAAACCAAACACAGACGCAGCTGGACAGTGAAAAAGCAATAGGTATAGACTTTTGTATTGAAATGCGACAGAGGAAGAAGAGTGAGAAGAAGAAGAAGAAGAAAGCGTACCATCTCAAGTAGAGCTTCGCGGTTGTGTTGTGTTGGTGGTGCTCTGCGTCTGCTTCTCTGCCCTACTACTCTCTCTCTCTCTCTCTCTCTCTGTTTCACGTCACAGCACAAAATTAGTGTGAGTTCAGAATGTGTGTGGGCTTGGAACAGTATGGTAAAATTAGGCCTTAGATAACCTAAATCTTGTCTTCCAAGTAAATAACGGCCCAATTATTTGGGTCTAATGTTAAGGCCTTTTTCTGAGATAGATGAACTTTTGAGGGAAAATGTCTCTTTTGTCCCTCAACTATTTCGTTTTGTTTCAGATTGATACTCGATTTAATTTTTGTTTTGCCCCCTAATTAACTATATTGTTCCAAACTGGTTCTCAAACAATGTTATTTTGTTTAAATTTATCCAATGTGTAACGGTTCCGTTGGAGTTTAAGTAAGCTAGATTTACGAATTGAACTATTTGTGAACAAAATTGTATAGCCGAAAAAATATTAAAGGTCTTGTCTTATCCTTCTCCTTAAATTGATGAACTTGATGGAAGATTTATTTATTTTTTTGTCTCTAAATTATTCATTTTGCTCTGAATTGATATTCAATTCGATTGTTGTTCCAATTTGTCCATCCAACTATCCCTATTGTTTGAAAGTCTAAATTACTTCTCAAAGCATGTTATTTTGATTCAAATTGGTGCAACATTTTCGTTGAATTTGTTTTCATGTTGGAAAATTAAGTTCACAAATTAGAAATACAATAAAACATACCAAAATCCCAATCCAGAGTGTCTACTGTCATCATTTTATAGCATTTTCATTGATAGTTAAGCTAATGTCAAAATACACCTGAATTATTTTATGTTAATATTGATCTTAACATAAACTAGTACTCTTTTGTAGACTAACATTATAAGAAAATTTCAGAATCTGGTAAATTTATCTTTCTTCTTCGTCATACCAACACAAACTTGAGCGGATGCTTCAGACATTTCCTGGATGGTAACAATATTAGCATTACACATGTTAGCCATTGCCCTCACATATTTCAATCCATAGCTCGACAACGATCCACAGTGCTCTTCGTAAGTTCCCACCTGTTGTGAAATTCCAAATCTAATCAGTCAAATTATATATGAAATTGGGCATATAATAGTTATAATCATAAGTTTTGAACCCGATAAATTCAACGACAACCCATTTGAAGATCCCTCCGGTTCTTATACAAGTTAAAACCATCGACAAAACAATAAAAATGAGTCTGTAAGTCCCGTTGCTCCATTCGACCACTATAGTTTAATTAAATTATTTTTGATGCGATAGATGACTTTGTCAATCGGACGGATATGTATAACACAAGTTAAAATTATCAAAAAATGTAAATAATTACCATCATCTTGAAACAACTCCAATCATCAACAACAGGTTGCCCAGCAGGTCTCACTCTGGCCAACACTTCAGGACCATCTTGAGGACCAAATAAATAGTTTCCAATTAGTTTTATACTTTGGTCAACATGCTTCCTTGTAGAAAGCTCCTTCACCATCTGTTTTTTAGCTTCAAGCCTCTCCTGAGAACCCTTGGGAGCTTTTTGGTACTGAAACCAACAGTACAATACGAGAAATCAAAACAAAACGAAGATATTAGTAGCGCTTGGATTATATTTTTATTTACGAATGGGAATCAGGAATGAGATTCTCAATAACTTTGGAAATGAGAATCTCATTTCCAATTCAAATTTTGTAATCAAAACGCTACAATTCTTCTTCTTTGTACAGTATTTTCTAAAGATGGTATGTTAAGTAGAACAACCTTGAGGTGATAATGAAGCAGATCGGCATCACGCTGATTAACGAGGTTTGAGTTTGATGGTACTGAGTATTTGGAAGTACGATTGTTCTGCTCGGAAGGAATGTAGCCAATGTACATGGAGAGTCTATCTCGAGCAATCTTCAAATCCCCATAGCGCATAACATGAGATCCGAATTCCTCATCACTAAATCCTGTCCTCCTCTTAACCTGTTAATTATTAGCCGCAACAAAGTAATTAATTATCAACCCTAATCCCGTATTAAAACAGTACATATATATATATATGTTTGTGTATATATCGGTGTATATACCACTCGATATTGTTGTTCCAGAGTCTCACTTGATGAACCATGCTTGTCACTACAGACAGAGAAAGCACAAATCACCAAACAAACAAATTATAATTGTACTTGAATCAATAACATGAAATATATACAATAAATTATACTACTACGCGTACCTGTCCTCCAACCAAGCAACACTGAAGAAATCTCCCAAGCAAGTAGTATATTCAGAGGGCACAACAGGATACCATTCAGGACAATACACACTCCAACTGCTTTCGTTTGGATTCGATGCTGTTACTGCATATACATTCAAATTGTTTGGAAGGAGACCATCAAATAAACTCCCTGCCTCGCAAGCTTCTACGTATATTACCTGATTATATATGTATATATATAAAACATATATTAATTAAATTAAATCGGCCACCCACATATGAGAGAGAAATAACTCACAATTAAGTGTATAGGGGCGGATCTAGAACTTTAACACAATGGGGGTAAGGCTTATTAAACGATAATGATCTATTTATAATTCATAAATATACATTTTTCAAGTTTTGTGCATAATCAAATGATGAGTCAAAAGGAGCAAAGATGAAAAAAATTTAAACTAATGGGGGCGCGATGGATTTGTTCAAATAGTAGAGAGAAAAAGTATGACAAAGAAAAAAATTAAGGGTATTAAAATTAAATTCAGAAGGGGCAATAGTATCTGTCCCTGTGAGTACTACTTACCATACGTTCAAAAGTATTAGCAGCATGCTTTTTCTTCAACACATTCACCAGATCATCTGCATAAATAACTTCCTTGGGCATACCTAGCAAGCAAAAATAGATAACATTTTAATTTGGAAAATGCATATACTCTAAGAACAAAAAATCCAGGACTCGACGATGGACTAACCAAGTATCCCGGGGCTTCCATGGCCAGTATAATATATGAAAATGTGGTCATTTGGACTGCTGTCAACAACCTTGCCGCTTCCTCCAGTGAGAGCGCTTTCGTTTCCCACAAGAACAGCAAAAAGATTTTGCGCGTTGCAATCATCTCCGGTATAATCCTGTAAGTAAACAAAGTATATAGTACTAATCGTTGCACCATACATAAGTAAATAACTATTGTTGACTACATATAAGCACATAAATAAAGAACCTTGGGAACTCCCTCATAGACATCCGGTCCATACGGTTTGTTGATAATGATGCCAGGTCTTGGGTTGTTTATATTGAATGCAATATCATCGTACATAAAAACAATGATATGTTCATCTACCAGTCCACCCTTTTTCAACAACTGATATGCGTGACATACATCAGCCTGATAAAATCATGTATCAGTTATATATATACATAGTTTACATGCACTATACATACACAAATCTGCATTATTTATTGACTGACTGACGATGAATAAAGATTATAGCAATTGATAAATATATATCACTGACCTGATGTCTGTAATTTCCATATCCGCTCGAACCGGCGACGAGTACGGCCCATCTGGTGCCGAGCTCGGCTTCTTCGTCTTCATTTTCGTCCCCGACCGGCAACCGGATGACAGGCTCCCGCCGGTTCAACCTGGTGGCTCCGGCGCCGGCGACCAAAATCAATACAAACAACCATAGCAAAAGAGAGTGACGCGATGCCATCGCTGAACCGGTTCAAGAAACCGGGTCGGTTCAAGAATTATGAGAATTAAGCTATGGATTGAGAGAGTGAAGTAGAGAGAGAGCTGTGAGAGAAAAAAAGAAATTGCAGTGACAGAGACTATATAAAGACTTTAGATAGGTCGCATGCACAACAACAATCTGACACCTGTAATATTGATGTAATATATTACAAATATTTTTATTTTTATATTACACTTTTGTCATTTGAAGTGACGTCACAGCTATATTAAAAATTGTTACGATTCGAACATGTGTGACATCACATATCGTGTCGTGTTCGTTAAGTAATTGTATCGTGTTTGTGTTGGGACTTTAAAATATATACGAGTAATTAGTTGTAGTGTGACGTGTACATTCAAAAGTGTTATTGTGAATCAAACATATCGGATCATCTCGTGTTAAACGTGCCGGTTCCGTCGTGTAAAATGTGTTGGACCATTTATGTGTCAATCGTGTTATGTTGTGTCAACAGAACAAGAGTAAAAAATGTGTCGTGTTAAATCATGCAACACATTCAAAATACAGCACGAAACATACACTGGAAGTATTACCTTTAACGATGTAGCTTATAAGGTACGTACCTCCTGTTCCAACTACAGTTCTACTCTATTATAAAGATTGTTTGGACTATGATTAGAGCTTAAAATTTGAATCCGAACTTGTTGGCTTTTGAAAAGTATTCGATTCAATAAATTTGGTCAGATTTTACTAAAAAATCGACCAAATCAAATTGGAATGAACAAATAAGCACATTTTACATCAAAACTTCAAAATTTATCTAATCTAAACCTCTTATGCATCGAATTTAGATTATTCTTTTCCATTCGAATTCCGGATTGTCACACTAACTGTGATGGGTGAAACTTGTGTTGTATGTTTCATTATGAAAACCTTTAATTTGTGAATTATTGGCTGTTTCTTTGCTTTATTTAGGGTTTTATAAAGAAGCTTTGTGCTACATTCCTTATGAAGATTTATTTAACCGTTAAGATCGAGCCAAAGATTCTTTTGATTGCTTCTTCTTTAATTGTTCAGCTTTTTAGTACGAAAACGTCATCAGATTTTGATTTTGATTTTGATTTGAAAAAAAATCTAAATAAAGAATGGTTCATGGGTTGTTGAGTCAATAGTTTAAAATGTTAATTTAATAGTTACAAAAAAATAAACTAAGTAGATCATTAATCATTATTTTTAAGGAAAATCGAGTTAGTACAGTTGATATTTACTTTATTTTATTATAGCCAATATTGCATATATTATATTATATTTTTACTGTTTTAGTAATAGTGACGACCATGATGCTGATTGAATATTATTTTAACTTTGTACATAAAATATAAATTAATCAAATGAAAATATGAAGTGATTGCTACAAGAGGCCAAAATGGAGAGTCGGCAAACAAAACCACAGTTCGGTTTCAAATTAGATTTTTATAATTATAGTCTGAAAATGTCATTCCAAATACAACATGAAAAATATTCGTATTCGCTTGTGTATAGTTTTTACGTGTAAATTATACAAGTTTAAGTTTAAAATTGAACCGGGTAAAAACTAAATTTTCCTATAAATGCACCAAAAATTGGAGTGGATTGAATATGAATGATCGAGGCCGGGACCAGACCGATTTCAATTTTTTTAGTTGTAAAAACCTTTTAAAATAGAAAAAGTAAAAAAAAACATAAATAATTATAATTGAAATGAATGAGAAGTGAAACAACCACAAAAATTTACTACAAACTTGTCCCAGCCTAAATTGTGTCAATAAATTTTCTTTTTGATAAAGCTAAGCAACCACAAAAACATGAACGATTATGTGCAAGTAATGTATTTTCCATGTGAAGCAATCAACAAAGAGAGCAAATTCAAGAAGCTAAAGCAATCCTAGAAAAAGGCAAAAGAAGCCAACTCTATCTTGAAATGCCTAATTATAGACATAGACTATAAGAATCTAATTATTTAATTTGGAGTGATGAGGATTTAAATTATCGACATTTTGATAATAAACACCGAAATTATGTAGGACATATGATTGTGTCTAGATAAAAATATGAACTCAACCGAACCGATCCAAAACGAATGGATTCAAAATCTTCGGTCCATCCATTTAATGTCCATTTGGTCCAGTCCCGGTCCAACTTTACTCCAAACTCAAAATTTTCGTTGGTGAGCGAAATTTTATTTTATTGCTAAAGGAATAAAAGCTAAAAACTTTTTGATTTAGCCTAAGCTAATTAAAAGAGTAGACGGTATTTCATTAAATTTGTGGGAGCGGAACAACCCTTTATATCCTTGTTTCTAATGAGGTATCGCAATCTCATGGGAGCTAAACTGAACAATGACAACAAATCAGATTCAAACTTAAGAAATCCTTCAACTACAAGCAACTGCAATAGCTTCCAAATGTAGGATGCTAAGGATACAAATCAGATTCAAATTTACCAATGAATGCTAAAGAAACTCACCAATGAGTAATGACCTTATGATTCTGTTGTTTGAGCTCTCCGGTTCAACAACGAACAAAAATTTCTTAGTAAAAACAAACAACAAATGCAGTAGAGATCCGAGGGGACTCGTAATCCAGATGACATGGAAATGTGTTTCACAGGGATTAACGAATACGAATCCCTTATTGCTAAAGAACCGAAATTCAAAATGAATCCCTACTTTCGGGTTTCTTTTCCACTCGGTTTCAGAACTTCCCTCTCAAAGAATGCCACTTTAGTTTCAAGTGGAACCAAAAGGGCGAAATGCCCTGAACTCCTCGAGCTAAACTTGGATCAAACACGTCAAACTGTACCTTGCTCAAGGTGTCCAAGAGAACTTGAGCGGGTATGGCGGGCAATAGGACTGGAGGAGCCTCAGCAGGTACCGTCCCGGCCAGTTCTCGAGCTTTCTGCAAGTGGACATTGGCTACAGATGCTATCTCAAAAACTGCATCGCATAAGCTCTCACGATAATCCAAGCGAACTTCTGAGTGATCTCCATGCTTAACCAACATTCCATGTTTCTCCGCCACTTTAGTTGGTATATAAGAATTGCTATGGTGACTGCTTGCATGATATGGTAATGACTTAAGCAGCAAAAGAAGGCCACTTGCTTTACCGATATGAGATGCTGCGTGATCAGCAGCAGTGGATCTAATACCACCCGCCTGAAGTGTCATGTACAGCATCGTTGACGCAGTGTCCTCAGCATATTTCTCCAACTCTTCAATAGTTTCCGGAGGGTCATCTCTATTAGCGTCATTGATCCTGGCTTCAACAGACCGTTTCAGCCATGCCTTGCTAATTTTATTCTCGGATACAACTGACGAGAGGGCCAGAGCAGCTGGGTGCTCAATTAACTTTTTGGCGTAGATTTTGTCTATAGCTTCTTGCCACCACATGAGGCGCATGAGGCCGATTTTAGGATCGGAAGCAATATCCATGGCTCTGGCTGTTTCAACATTGAAGGCACGGAGCGCGAATGCAGCCTTTCGCATATGAGGAGGAAGTTCAAGGAGGCAGAGGTAATGGTGGTAATCAAAACTTCGCACTTGTTGTACACAATGGGAGAAAGCTGCCCGTAAAGTTGATGTGGAAGCACTATTCATCGGATCTGTCCTCTGCCAAATACATGATAACATTAACTCTAAAGCATGCACAGTAAGATAAATAGAACACAAGAACAAAGATGAATAGTGAAACTGAATGAACAGGAAATAAACTATCACAGACTTGAAATTTATGTGGTTCAGCAAATTGCCGACGTCCACGATCAAGTGAGGTAGATTCAATCAATATATCACCGGCCGTGATGGCTGAGCTCACGCCCGTGAAAATCAATGGCCAAGGGAGAAACGGCTGTGAGAACTCTCTACTAATGAGATCACGGTTGTGACCTCAGGCTCACGCCCGTGAGGTCTGCCTGCACTTGATTCTTTATCAATCAAGCTCCATAACTCAATAAAAATGTGCTGAATCTAAGGGCTTTTATTTATTTAAATGACAAGCGACTCCAAGGCAAGGCTTATTCAGATGAAAAGACAGAATAGCATACTTAAGATGCAAAATTACAAAGCAACCCAAGTCATCGAGAGTAAAGACAGTAACAAAAATAGTAAAATTACAATCGGCGGAAGTATATAAACGAAAGAAAATGAAGTTTATTTTACATAGTTAATTATATTTTTGCAGCAATGCTGACAGTGAAGCACAATATTGAGTAGCTTCCATAGTAAAATATATCCTTCTATAAACTTACTGTAGTACAGGTCGACACTCTTACACATTACGATCACATCCATTCTATAAGGCAGGAGTAGATTTAGTCAGGAAACTGCCCTGGTAGGAAGTATGAACTAGTAGCCCTTACAAAGATGTGAACATTTTATCATTACAATAACATGTAACTGTGACCTTCTCTTCTGGAATAAAATATTGTCGCAAAAGTTAAGTCATTGCATCAATCACATTGCCAATGAAAATGAATTCTTCCTAGTATCTCTGTCACTTGAGCCAATTATAATTTTCTTAAACCCTAATTGCTAGATATAAATGCTAAGATAGCCTTTAATGGTAACATTGACCATTATATGGTTTAAAAACGTATCTCTTTCGCCCGACTGAATCTACTCCAGTGATATCCACTCGCTCACACGTATACGGAAATTTCAATAATTAAATTTACGCAAACAATGTCCATATCTACACATATTTCCCACAGAAATCAACTAAGTTCTAAACTGGCTGCTCTATTATTACTTGATTAGCTACAAATTCACTATTTAGCGATACCAAAATTCATTGACAATCATGACTACAATGAGGCCACAAGGTCGTTGACTCAAAGCCTTGCCTTATTCAATTACAGTGCGAAACAAGTCATCAGGAGTCAAAACAGTAACAAAAATGGTAGAATTATAATGTACAGTAGTATAAAAATGAAAGGAGATGAAGACAAGTTCACAAAAATAATCAAAATTTTGCAACAATGCTGACATTAAAGCACATAATGAGTAGCTTCCATGGTAAAATCCATCTTTTCATAAACTGTAATGTACCAACACTCTTACACTTTCCAATCATTTATCACATCCACTCTTCATCTTCTTTCATAAGATTCCCTAGAAGTTTAAACCCAGAAACTACCCTGGTATGAATTCCAAACTAGTAGCCCTCATTGAGATGTGAATATTTTAACATTACAGTAACATGCAACTGTGACCTTCTCTTTGTGGACTAAAATATTATGGCAAAAACTGAGTCATTGCATCAATCACATTGCCAATGAAAATGTATCTTTTCCAAGTATCTATGGCACTTTAGTTAAAGCCTCATTGTTAGATATAAATGCTAAACTCGCCCTTAACAGTAACGCTGGCCATTCAATACACGGGGCGCTATGCAGGGAAACTCCAAATTTCTTAAAAACATATCTCTTTCACCTACCTAATCTCTAGTGATTTCCACTCTCACACACACCGCAATTTTTTTTTTAATAATAAATGGTAACACTTATCTTCTCTGGGCTGAATTTACTCCTACTATGTCCACACCTTCATACTCCCCACATAAATCAGCTAAATAGCGTTTGGGTTAAAAAAATTGGACTGAAAACCCCGATTCTTGATTCTCATTCTTCAGATCAATACAAACACTTGCACACTCACTTGACTAGCTACAAATTCACTCACACAAATGGACTTCTTTAACAAACTCATACTGATAAGGCTCTGATCCTTAATAGCATGTAGTCCATTGAGCTGCCTACAAAATCATTGACTTCGAGAAGTTAACAATACCAAAATCCATTGACAACCATGACCACAAGGAGGTCACAAGGTCATTTTTATTAATTCAAAACCACATTTCTCAGAGAAATTTCATCAAACAGGTTATGGGCATCCCATAAAAAGCTCATTTCCACAACAACAAAAATGCAGATTCCAGAGCATAGCTCACAGACCCATCAAAATTGAACCAAAAAAGTGAACAATTCACAGATAATTACAATGACTCATTTAAATCTTCATTGAGAAAGAAAAAAAAATTGAATTTACCAAGTCAACAAAAGCTTACCAAATGAGAGAGAGAGAGAGAGAGAGAGAGAGAGAGAGAGAAGCGAGTCTCGTAGGTCGCGACGCAAGTGGTGAGCACCAAGAACGGCAAGACCAGTTCAGTGTTCAGAT
>JAYMTE010000618.1:0-16777 GCA_036897545.1 Pelargonium fulgidum
CTATTCCATACCACTAGAGTCAATTTACAACGGATTTCCTTGATTTTACAAATTCTAATCTCTTAACCTATCTACTTGGCGGGAGTTGGCGTCTATAAATTCCTGTATTGACGAAAACCAGATCTTAGGCTATCGATTTAGGCATTTTCTGAGTAAAGCAGGATTTGAACCTTTGCATGTCGGAACAAGAAAACTCTGTCTTACCTTCAAAAAGGAGGAGTGTTGGGTCGTACTAAGATATAGCCTATTGAAAAGCTAGAGCTATATTCGAATTAGTAAGACTGGGAATAGGAGCGATCAATTAAGTAGGATTTATATTTAAGTGATTTTAATACAATCTCACTTACGATTTTGCAAGCTTTTACATACAAGCTATAGAAACACACATTTTTGTGAAGGAGCTTCCATTAAAAACCAAGAGTGCATTGCCTAATAAGTAGAAAAAGAGTTTTAAACATTAATGTAGTAAAGCTTGGATTGTTTTATAACCGACTTTTGATAAAGAAAATAGAAAGAGACTGAGGCAACTAGAATTAGGAAAACCTTAGGAATAGCAAAGGCATATCTTCTCTCTTAATTTAGTTCGAAACGCAAACTCTGATAAATAGGCACATCCTTTTAAGTACTGATCTTGTAAAATTTAGGAGATGTTTTTACTGAAAACAAAGGAAAAGTAACCCACCTTTTGCTGTACTGAGCCGAAGCTAATAAGTGGCACTCCTGAGATTCTTTAAGCCTGATATAGCCGTGGTACCTAAGCAATCCGGTTTAGTTCACAAATAATTAGAAAATATGAAAGGCATGACCTAATCCAGGTTATCCAGCTGAGTTTTAAGCATTAAATCCCCAATTCTCCCTGTCTATTATATAAATAGAGGATTAACCAGTAAATTCTAGGAATCCCCACTCAATATAGATAAAAAGTACTCATTTTTCCCTGAAGTAAGGAGCTTTACTAATTTCTTAGGTTCGTTGCAAAAAAAAGATCTTGGGGGTTTTTATAAAATATAAGTAAGTCTTGTTATAATAAGCTAGTGCAGGATCAGTTAGGCCTTGAAATACTTATGACCAGTGCTGGTGATACGTAATACAAACGAGAGAATTAAAGATAGTATTTAGAGTACGGTTTGACTTTTAGTCGCATGAAGTTGGAAAAGTTTCCAGAATAAGGTAGACCAAGTCGTGTTTTAGTTTTAGGGTAAAGCATTCCTTAAGAGGTTTAATATAACGGGATAGTAGATAAAAAGATTTGCGGGGCCCTCTAGGTTAGAGTAAACCTCTAGTGGTCTGTAATTACACTGTAAATTGGGTTCACTATTCCTAGGCACAGGTAGGATATAAATTCTAATTATCAGAAGGGTATTAATACAAACTATAGGATCACTACTGCTCTAAGAGTTAGGTATCTCCATATGTAAAAGCTTGTGCATTATACTCTACTTTTCTGTTTATAGGATTTTTTTTTATAATCAAAGAAGCGGGGAACACCTCGTAAGAGCTTACTTTTAGACTTTCGGCTATAACAAAAAACTGCTTGAAGTGTAGGCTACAGAAGAGACAATGTAAAGCTTTCATTTATGTTTTATGTAAGGATCAGTACTTGATTATTTGCAATACTAGAGGCGAGCTTGCTTGTAAAAGTCCTTTTCCTTTGTTGGAATATTCAATATCTTTTCCCTCAAGTTAGTCTACTTAGTTATATTATATCTTGCTTGGAGTACCCTAGCGGTTTTATAGTAATCCCTTTTGGTTTTCCCTAAACGAGCACTGCAAGTTAAGTTTTTTTTACAAAGTGGTCCAGGCAATCACTTAAGAATTTCTAAATTATGGACACACTGTGCGATACTCGAATACCCGGGAATCCGGGAAAGTTAGAACACCCGCTGCTTAAAGGTTTATCCTTTCAAAAATCCGCCCATAGAGTCCCGTACAGCTTTATTATATCATTGATGAAAATCCTAGACTCCTTTTTTATTCCTATTTTGAAAATTAACTGAGGAACCTAAAAGCATAATTAAAATTCGAAATAAACTTATTCAATTATTTCAACTATACTTTAGTATTATATAGAGTCCCCTTTTTCTCTTAGGATCCCCATAATATTACTTATATAATTAAGAAATTGTCATTCGTATCAAATAGTGGCTAAACTAGAGAGAGGTTAAAGTAATGTAAAAAGGAGTAATGTGAATGTCGAGCAAGTAAGCTTACTCGAGGCTAAATTGTATGGTAACTTAAACTCTTCATTAGGTCTGTTAATACGCGCTTTTACTAACGGGATGCTAGATTCAAAAGAAGGGTACATAGTGAAATCTTGGCTTGCATCTACGGAATACTTCTTGTATAGAGTTCCCCTTTCATTTAGCTATTAAATTACTTTATAGTTTCAATAGAATAGTGGATTATCCGGCTTAGATAATCAAAATATGCTCATAATGGATTTAGATGTGAACGTGCTCTAGTTCGGAAGGATAATATAGGACTCTTGACTTAATAAAAAGTGCAATTTGAACCCTTGACTTTGGTAAATTGACGAGATTGCTTTACCACTGGAATTCAAGACTAAACTAAAGGAAAGCGCTAGTGGGGCTCCTTTGATAACAACATAGGATCTTCTCTAAGTATTACTGTATTGGGATTTGTAGATAACATTCTATCTTAAAAGATTGTTAATTGTGAGTTTAATCTTAATTACTGCTTATTTGTATACCTAATTTCTTGCGAGGGTGTGGGGTTTTCCGCTTACACTTGTATGTTACTCAAATAAAGATTCTAGGTGTCCTGGAATCACTTTACATTACGGGTCTCTCTAGATATAGGGATTCGGCAAGTCTCTAGGTATTCCAAGCTCAAGGGGTTGCCTTGCTCTTTCTTTATCTTTATACTCCTACCGTAGCTTACGAGTTTTAGTATAATAGAATATACCTAAAGCTAAGAATCAACCTCTTATAGAATACCTTACGATGACTTGGATTGATTTCCAGAACTTAGAATAAAAGGGTTGTATTGTTTTAGGGTTACCCAGTTTTTAGTGCCTGGTAGAGAATCCTAAAAGATACTCATTAGTTAACAATTGAAAGAAAACTCTAACACTGAGTTTAAAGCTAGGAAGTGCAAAAATATTGTTATAAAGGAAACCGTATACCCAGTAATAGAAACTGGGAAGGATTTTCGTTCCTAAAGGAGTTACTTATTTGTTAAAGATAAAAAGGGTAAGAGCTCGGCTTGTTAATTGTCTCAAGATCTGCCCAACCAAAAGGTGGAAGTAGTTCAAGGAATAAGGGGGGATCACAACTCACCAACTAACTGGTATTTGTCGACAAGTTCAACAACACTAGTAAACTATAAAAAGACTTGCTGATTAAAAACTTTAACAGAGGAGACCTTAATGGATTAATTCCATTTTAAGTTATTACACAGAAATAAGAGTACAGTCACTAAGTTATAGTTGGCTTTTTTTATTCCCAGCAATCGTATCGATCTTGAAAAACCAAATCGTATCACACAAATTCTAATTGCGGGGTCGAGGTTAGTTATAGATAGGTGTGTAGTATTCCTTTCTTTTTTATTGTCAACTGTAGATTATTTCATAAAGTAAAGCACGTAAGCTGGAGAGCAAGAATATGGGTATTAAGAAAGAGACTGTTTGAATTAAGAGTATGATACAGGATAATACCGGATAGTAAAAGATATCAAGATAAACAAGAAAGCTGCCACGATAGAGAGTATAGCTATGATACAGAGTAGGAGTTGGGTATGAGTCAGAGTTGCTCTCATATTCCTTTGTTTACAGAGTTTCCAATTCCTGAGAAATTTTGGAGTTAAAGAACTGAAGGGAGGCCTTTTGCTTCTTTTTACTAAATATACTCACGCATCTTAGATAGAGTAAATAGAGTTGTGAAATCAAAGTAAGGGTACACCCGTGGGATTCTCCTTGTGAAAATATAGCTTATAATACGCGGCGTTTCAGAAGTAAGTAGCGTACCTATTAAGAAGCAATACAAGATTGAATCCACTTTAGTGCGAACACTTCTTTGAGTGTGTTTTAGGTTTTACTGTCGTCTATTAGGAATTCCATACACACATATGAGTACTGAAACCAGATTATTACAGCCTTAGAAGGTTAGTAATACATTACTCCTACCGACTGAAACTTTGCAAAGGAGGTTATTGTTACTAGTATTTATAGATATACTGACTTATACACATATAGGGACACAAACACTTATTCTTTGCTTTGACTTACTTGTTTTCCTCTTTCTTTGTTTATTAGTACTCTTTATTAAAAGGAGGATCTAGCTGTACGTATTCTTAAGAGCTTTAGGAGCTAGACTTGCTGTAGCCAATGCTCTTATCTTCTTCTTGTGTGCTATACTTGTGTTCCCTGGACGGACTGACTACTGTATTCCTATATTGTATTATACTTTTTTCTTATTATATAGTTATATTCTTATCTATGTAGCGGTTTCTTATAGTTTTAAGATACATACCTCCCGCTCTCTGTTCTTATCAGTAAAAGAGCATAGGAACCCTAGAGAAGAAAAGAGAAGTCCTTTTTACCGACGGAAACACAGTATATCTGTAAAACTACTTCTATACTTTGTGATTGAAGAGGGAATAATTAATCTAAAACTTTCCAGATTTCAACTAGGCTCAGGATACCTATTATTAAAAGAAAGGCAAGTCTTTATATTGTAAGGAACCTTTTGTATATCTAAGGCTTATCCCATCATGAGTAGCGCAAAGTACTAAGGCTTTGGAGTAACTGGAGTATTTTATAACCTTTCAAAGGGAAGAAGGTAGAAGTAGTCTAGGGAATTGTTAGGAATTGAATACCTAAATCTAAGTGTTGCTTGAATCTTTGAAGGTAAGCTTATAGAAAGGTTTTGAACTCGTGCATGTGCCCCCAAAAATAGACTTTGACTTGTTAAGCGTAAACTTGATTAAAAGTAGAGCTGGTTTAAAAGGCCAAAAGCATTCACTTATCCCTTTCCCTTCGAGAGTAAACAAATAAAGAGTCTCTTTATCCAAGTGATTTTAGCACCCCCTTATTCCTTAGGTAGTGTAGCTATAATTTAGAATTCTGTAGTTTAGGACAATCTCTGGTTTTCTTTACTTTTTTTGAGTTAGACTTTATTTATATTGAGTCATGAAAAGACTTAGGTATCCCTAGCAAACGGCTTCAAGGGGGTTGAGATACTATGGAGCGTCATTTAGAAAAAGGGTGCCTATTATATAAAAAAACGCTTAGTAAAGCTATATACCTAAATCGGTTTACTCCTATAACAACACCTAGTAATTGCACTCTGAAAAGAATGAATAGATCTTATTTAACTTATAGATATAAGTTTTCCAGTCGACCTCAAAGAAATCCTAACCTTAATTTAGATTTTCCTACAACTTTTTAGTAAGAGCTTAGATTAGAAAAGCACCGGCCCTACGCTTGTACTCTTTAATATCCAGCATTTCTGAATCAAAGCCAAAAGCTAGTAAATCCCCTGGACTCTTGTATTTTTAGATAAATCTGCCTTGAAAACGTTGTCAATAAAAAATGAAACTATATTTGCTTTTTTCGTTGAATAGCTGGGAAAGTACTTAGATCAATACAATAAGAGTCTCTCTTGTTTATCTTCTCTTTGATTTTGTTGGGAATCTTTAAGAATAAGAATAAGGGTTATCTATCCAAGTTGAACAGTTCTGGCAACCTGTTTAATATACTATCTATGCAATGGTGGAATCGTCGAATAATTATAGATATATACAAAGCTAGCTATTGATTCAATAAATATTATCTGGAGTAACTGGGTTCGAACTTTGCATATTACATATATCAACAGGAATCCTTGCCACTTCTCTTTTTTGGGGGACATGAAAACATAAAATAATGTAAAATCTACCTTTTGCTTTTATTTCAAAATTCTTAATTGTATATGAGAGATATAAAACTAAGGTCAAAGCTCCCTTAAAAATTTAAGTTACTATAACTTTATTAAATTAAACCTTTTTTCTTACTCTCCGGAACTGAAGAAGATAAGCCCTTAGGGGAAACTTTGTATTATAACAATCATTTGAAAAGGAAAACTATTTTGATAAAAGGGGGATTTAGACTCGCTTTTTTTTGAAGAATCTTTTGCTCTATCTATATCTTGAAATCCGGCAATTTAGTGAGTTATTTACCATACACTTGCACTTGGTAGAACAGAGACTAATTGAGATACTGGTCGTGGGTTCAAATCGAGTTAGACTATTCATGAGCCCTCCAAATACAGCTCAAATAAATATTTAGAGTCTCCTTTTTGGTTTGAAGAACTAACAAGACTAAGTTCAACCTCGGGTACCCCTTTTAATATTTGGTATTACTAACACGGAGCCCGTTAAGAGAATAATAGCAGCAGTTTAGCATAGAGTTTGTCTGGATATTCTTAATTATACTAGTATAAAATACTTCACAAGTTAATACCAATAATTGATAAAGGGTATATTTTTTATACGATAGCAATTCCTCCATATCGAATCCGTATAGTATAGGATCCTGTACTCTTAAACATCCTCTTTCAATATTATTACTACTATAAAGCCCAGCAAGGAGTGCTTCTTTATAAAAACTATTTACCTTCAGTGTTTAAGATTTCCCTAATTTTCTCCTAACTTGAAACGGATTGCTTTTTAGGTACAGGACAACGGGGTTTTTTAGCTAATTAAATTAAAACGAATAGAATTCTCATAAAAAGTCTCACCTCACTGCAGTCTCAAGTGTAAGTCGCCCTTTTTTATATAAATTGAATTTTTTGGATATTAAGAATCTGGTCTCTGCGCAAAGAGTAGTGTTCAAGTAGGCTCGCCTCGTCTTATTTTTATAATTAGGAGTCTATCTTGCCTTGCTTAAAAGCATAACTGAAGACCTCTGAACCCCTTTTTACAGACATTTAGTTTAGTTAGATCGTATTATGAAAAGGGTGTAGTAGTAAACTTGTCCCATAATTTTTAAGCAGCTGATGAAAAGTAGAGATACCAAAAAGAGCTTTTTGTGAGTCTGTTTTTAACTGGATCTCATTTTTTGTTTAAAGTTAAGAAGTTTCGGTTAAGTACTAAGGCTTGGAAATTGCTTTTTACCCTTTTTATGAAACGGGTTAGCTTGTATAAAATTCCTAGGATTCTATTTCATTTCTTATTTTTAGTAGACTTCTAACTAGAATTCGTATCTAGCTAAAAGAGAGTGCCCCGAAAGAAGTAAAGGGCTGTAAATAAGAAATACCTCGACCAAATTCAATGCAGAAAGGGCTCTAGGATTTACTTTAAAAAGACTTCAACTTTCCCTTGTTAACTCTCTCTCAGGGCTGAAAACTTGAAATATCCGAGACTATTACTAAACCTTCTAGGGACTCTTTACTAGATTTTCCTAAACCCAACTATACCGCTGGGAAACTAACTATACTTGGAAGATCAAAAGCGTATCCTCCCCTTCCCATTATGCAGGAATCATATAACCATCCAGTAGCTGCTTCATACGCCCTGCCAATAGAAAGCCAGTGCTTCACGGAGCGTTTGTTAATAACCTTGTAAACAAAACCGTTAGAATCCTAACTACTTATCCACAAAGACAAAGGAAACTTGAGAAAGGATATTGAAACTTACACTTGGTATTTATGCTATCTTCAATGGGGAATCCCTTATTAGAAATGCTGATACATAATCTTATAGGTCTCCTCCGGATTCAATCTTATCTTGGTTAGCCTTGGTGAGTAGAGTGACTTCCTTGCGATGACTTACACCTGTATAACATCAGATTAACAACAAGCAAAAAGAGCCTAGTGAAAGCTTAAACTCGAAGGCAAGCTTTAGCTTGAGCTTGTTTTCATATTTGACTTCTTATCTTTATTACTAAATTCCTAATCTTTCTTCCATTTAGTGCTATTCTGACTGGGCTGTAGTGTAGTTAAAACGGATTCTATACCTTAGGCCACTGTTCTACTAATAAGGAAACAGAAGCTTTATTTATAGGAAATTCTAAGGGAAAAAGACTTCCTTATTCCAGATTAGAGGAACAGGATACTGAGAAGACTTAAATTGTGTCTCCCTTCTTACTCTATATTCTAAATCGGTATTCCAAGCAAGTATAGAGTATTCCTTACTTGCAGTCGAAGTTTAGGCTTTATGGCATCTCCCCTTAGTAATAAGCCCCACCTGAATATGAAATAAAGGGACTCTGCAACCAGCTAAAGCTTACCTTTCTAAATCAAATTTCCATTTAAAGTTATAGCGCTAGGAACTATAACCTAGTCTTGAATCCCTTAATATCTTAAAAGAAAACCTCTAAATCTTGAGAAACGCGATAAGGAAAGAACCCAAAAACTCCTGTACCTATTCTAGATATGGGGTCAAAAGGAAGAACTCCGGTTTAGCTTTTTAGACTTTATTCCGAGGATTCTTGTAGCTCGTAATTATGCTTTTTACAAATTTCATTCCTAGTTAGATATGTAATAAAGTATAAGAGTTAGTACTTCATAAATTGTTTCTTTGGAGTCTTGAGAGAGATACCCTTCTTATGAGCTGTACGCTTACGGGATATACCTTTCCGCTTAGCTATACCTGCACTCTGTATTATCTGTATCTTAGCAACTATACCAATCCTTATCTTATAGGGATTCCCTGTCTTACAACCTATCAAGCAGTTATATACTTTTCCATTTTCTTTTATATTTAGTAGACCTACTTACTTAGAAATCAATAGGGAACTCCTTTCTTACTTATGAGATTTGAATATAGGTTTACTTTATCTATTTGCCATCTCCTTATATAATTATTACAACGGATTGGTCTAACAACGAAATTTTGGTCAGGTCAAGCTATGTTACTAAGGCAAACTTAACAATCTAGTGCCATAGGTGTTGAAAGATCTACTCAGCACAGGTGTAAATCACTGGAATAATCCAACCTGTAAAACAACGATATGGTGTAATAGGAACCACCATCACTCAATCACATGCTTGGTTATAAAAAGCGAACAGAGATAGAATCACTTTCTTTTCTTTAGCTATTGCGTAATCCTCTTATTAGGATTTCTTGGTATATCTTTGGGTCCACCCTAATGATGATATACAATTTCCTAAAATATATATAATAGAACAAGACGCTAAGAGAATTTAGTGTTTAGTAAGGTAATTAACTAGACTCATATATTATGCACTCGTAGTTGTTTTATCTCTCTAACTAAAGTTAGAAAGAAACTTCCAAAATTTGTAGAGAAGTAGAATCCTAACACTTATTGTACCCCCATTTATTATTAAATTGGGTTCGCCTTTTTATTTATCTAAACTTAAGTGAAAATACTAAATACTAACGAGCCTCCGGAGGCTCTTAGATATACGCTAAAGATTTGGTTAATCAAGCACCGATTTAGGGTATCTATTAGGAAGCCCACTGGAAATTCCTGATCTTATTTTAAGATTTTTTATATCAATCGTCGTAGAAGCAGTCTCCAAAACTTCAAATGAGATATTCCCGCCACCCTAATTATAAACTCGTTCGTGCACCTCCTTATACCAAAGTACACAGGTAGAGTAGCTACTAATAAGGGTTCTTTATTGTTCGGCGGAGTAAGAAAGATAGTGGCAGTTAATCAGGCATTCCTCTCTGAGATTCCAGTGCATGAGATTAGTGGACCCATTCCATTTATGTTCAAGCTTCCTTTTTATAATACAAGATTTAAGTGATTTCTTGTGCAAAGTTCCAGATCTATAAGTGAGTAAGTAACTCCAAGCAACCTAAAGCAAAACTGCAGCAATAAAACTCTATCTAACATTCTATTTCATTTGAGACCATTTACCGGGCATTTAAGGAGCCCGCTTTTACTTTG
This sequence comes from Pelargonium fulgidum, assembly GCA_036897545.1. Classification (NCBI taxonomy): domain Eukaryota; kingdom Viridiplantae; phylum Streptophyta; class Magnoliopsida; order Geraniales; family Geraniaceae; genus Pelargonium; species Pelargonium fulgidum. The sequence continues at coordinate 9,857 of JAYMTE010000618.1, forward strand.
TTTTTTAGGGAAAATCTTAATCCTACACTCAACAATGAGCGCGATTCGAAAGGGTTTTTACGAGGAAGCACCAGCGGCATACAAAAGACTTGGAATTCTCAGTCTTTACTTTAGTAATTTCCCTGCTTATTTACTTAGATATCCCTTGACTTGAATTCTCATCTTAGTCTATACAAGCTGTTTATGCTAAAACTAAAGCAGCATTAATATAGATACCTATCCAACTTACTCCAACTTACATTAGCAGTAGGGGACTCCTTACGTTGACCTTTTTTGTATGCTATAGGCTTCGCGTTTATAGCTCCGCTTATATTATAAAAGATTAGATTTTTTGTCTTGTATTAATAGTACCCTACCCCGTTTCCTATTAATTTATACCCTATATCATATATGTTTAGGAGCTAAATAGTGCCAAGGAAAGTCGTTATAAGTCAGGTATTTCGCAAAATATTGTAGTAATGAACTCATTTCCGAGACTCATCTTTAAAGTGGGTTTACGTACATCAATCTTGATAGAGCTATACTTAGACTTTTTCTAATTTTATAAGTGGACAGTTTTCTTTGATCTTAGTCATTCCAAAAACAAAGACGTATTTATAATATTATGCCCTGCAATTGATGTATAATAAAAATCTGGAAGCCTGTACTTTAGTAAAACAACAGGGTTTTGTCCTACAAAGGACTCACTTTATTCTAGTTCGATTACATATTAAATTAATAAGGTAGATAGAGCTTAAATCTCTGTTCAAAAGCCCTCTTGTTGATCCAAAACAGTAGAAAAGCACCGAAGCTTGAGCAGTAACTACTAAGGGTACTAAGAACTTCTTTATCCGTAGACTCATACCCCAGGAAAATACTTAAGCATGCTAAGCATACTAAAGGGGAGCTCTCCTTTAAATTAAACACAGACTTTTAGGGTTCTGCAAATATTTCCTATTCTAAAGGTTAAACACTTTCCTTTTATTAGTTTTTATAAGTTGTGCTTATAGACAGATAAGATACAACCCGTGGTTAGGCAATCCAACGAAGTCCCTGTTTAGTTAACAAAGCGATGGAAGCCGGTTATAGTGAACTATTAGTTTTAACGTGCTACTATTACTATAAGGTACTTGATTACTCAGATAATACAGAAAGACGTCGCCCATATAGACCCCAAAGCAAAAAGGTAAATCATCGGATGCTCCAGAATAAGATGACTTCCTAAATATACCGTATACTGGTCAAGAATCCATAAGAATTCTGGTTTATTATTAAATTTTTCGAGACGATATACTTTTGTGGTAGAAAGCTAAACTCTTTAGGATTATATAACTGCAGTGAAGTTCATAGGCAATTTCTAACAGAAGCTTGTCAAAAAATCTAGATCTGTCTCTCTTTACCTATTGGAGACACTGTGACCTAAGCCTTTAAAACCCTTTTCTTATTTGTTGTAGTTCAAGTTAGGAAACTTTTTGATGCAATCCCCTGTCAGTCCTCCTTTATTCATTGTTTGACCTTACTCAACTCCTTTTATACTAATAAGATAATTTAGGTATAGTCAGGAGCGGAAAGTTGAATATTAGCTTGGAACCTCCTACTAAGGCAAGCTTGCCCGTTATCTTTTCCTATTTATCAGGTCACTTAAGATTCTTACTTAATTCGAGTCGAGTCTTCTCAGGTTCTCTATCTAGGAAAGCTTTCGTATATCTTAATCAGAGTGAGATGTCGGATTTACAGGGGGCCAGCACCCCTATAAAAGAGATTTTAATTACACTAAGCTTATTCTCCTTACATAATAAGATGACCAAGCTAGCGAATCCTCATTCTTAACGGAACTCTATACTAAGAAGGCCCGTCTTCCTACTCACTCGAACTTGTTAACTAAAAGCGTATACCTTAAGAAAATTATCAGTAGCCCACCTTTATCAGGATATTTCCGTATCTTGTTCTTTCGTTCCATTTTATTTAACACGTTAGGAAGCGAATCTAGTTTTTGTAAATAATTTCTAACTGGGCCCTGTTTCACCTTGATAGGACCCCCTTTTTGCTTGTGCTAATTATGATATATGCTATATAGGTGAAAAAGTTGTCAAAGCAGGGGATTTATACCTTATTATACTACATTAGACTACCCATCTCAATATAAAGATTGTTGCTAGTAATATGCAGGATTGACAAGAGGACTTTGACTTTTTAAATCTAGACAGTTTTGCTAGTTAACTCATAAACGAAGGGGTTCCAAATTCTTATATAAATAGATACCACTATAAGTTAAGGGGATTATCATTATATTATTACTAAAAAACAAAAAGTTTCGTGTAAGGTAAATGGGTTTCTTCGTCCGCTATAATAAAAAGCCCGGGTTCTACCAATTCAGCAAAACATAGTAAACTACTTTGTTATACGTTACTCTCCGAATAATAACCAGACAGCACTACCTAAGAGGAAGAAGGCACTAACCAAGCCACTCATTTTACCTTCATTTATAAAGCCGATAGCTTTTTCATATAGATAGTAATATCTAATGCTTTTTTAAGCATCTGGGAGAAAATCTCCATACTTTTCCTTAACCAACTTAAAGGGATGCTCTTAATTATGACAAAAGAGTCTTCCCCGATAGAAGTCAATTTCCAATTCTTGGTAACTGTAATAAACTTGGGTTTCAAATTTTTATGCCGCAAATTCCTTATTAAAAGATTCCTAACTTCAGACGGAGTATGAGACTTGCTTTACTTATAATATTCCTTAGTTCTAAAATCCATGAACTTTTTAATGTAAGAGAAGAGTTGGCTAACTTGACCCAAAATTTCGGTACTCTATGTTATTGCTATAATATTTACTAACTAGTTCTAAGTCTATAATCTATTATAAGACTATAGATTTGACTAGTATATTAGGATAACCCGGGTTGTTTATTTACAGTTTTATAAAGACCGGTGTAGCTACAGTAAGACTCCTAAGATACGGATACAGAAGAGAGCTCGTAAGTAAGCTTCAGAATATAAGGGAAAGCCTGTTATATATTTAGATTGGATAGGGAAACTAGCTTAGAATCAAGATAAGAACTATAAAAAAGAATGAATACGAGTATAGGATATAGGAACGAGACTTCAGTTGTGATATATACCGAATAACTAACTCTTCATGACTAATTTCTAACTTTTCAAGGATTTGAGTATTCAACTCCAATGAAGGAACTACTTATAACAAAGTTACGGACCCCTTTTGCCCCTTTGTATACTTTTGAGGTACCAATAAGGGTCATAAAACGTTCTTAGACGGAACTGATTGATTACAGGGATATATCTATTCTTTTGAGAAAGTTAGATGGTTAATGCTTTTTGGAGTCATTATTAACAATGAACTCACAAGTAGCCTATCCTGAACGCTAAAGCCTAGTAGAGAATCCTGATTTCTCTATACTATGGTACCAAGTCGGGGATGAGGAGATATAACCAATAGTAAGTTCTAAAGCATCCTTATATAATTCCAACTAAGAGAGTGTCCCTTTAATATACTAGGGGTTTCCGCAGCCATAAACACAAAAGGTGCTCCCATAGTCATACTAAAAGTGACAATATCCTGAATTGCAAGTGGGCGTCACAAGTGTATTATAAGCGGTTTGGAAATTAGCATAGACTGTATATACCCGTTCTTATTAAGAGTTTTGATAGCTCTTACTAAGCAAATACTGATCTATAAAAAAGGATACTTGACAAGAGAATGCTGTCATATTGAGTAGTCTATTCCAGCTTTAGCTACAAGGTTCTGTTAAAGAAGTTTACAAGGCAACGCAACCCATTCAAAGGCAAGCTGCCGTATACTGAATCGATAATAATTGGGTAATATCCTCGCCAAACTAAGAGAAGGAGTTTCTCTAAATAATACAAAGCACTCACGTTAATAAGAAGGGGAAACGCAGAAATTGTAGCTACAACCCATATATCTAAGGAAACTTATCATCAATTCTAAATCTAGATACTGCGTATTCATATGGCTTGCTTGGCAAGAGAAGATTAGACTTATGCTCTTAACTGATTGAGGTAAGAAAATACTCATTTGTAATTACCTATAGAAAGACTACTATATAAAGACTAGATTTAGATTCAGTCTTTGCAATGTAGTAAGGAGTAGAAAAGTGAGCGATTCTATTTATGTGTCCGAGTGGTAAAGCATTGGTTCTATTAATCAACATTCAAAGGTTAAAGTCTGCTCGTAATTAGTCGTATTTACAAGGTTAGAGCTCTCAGTTCCAGCTATTTGGATAGGTCTTAGGCAGGTTGAGAGTGAGCTTGCGTTTGAGGGCAAGGTTTAGCTGGCTTGATTAGCTTGCTTGGTTGAGTTCTGGGATTGGGTTGAGTGAAAGCCTGCCTTTCCTGTTGGTGGTGCTATAAGGTATCCATCTCTATCATAATACTACTTGTGTCACCCTTCTTGGCTACGCTACAGTCGGGAACAAGGACTCTTTCGGTATATATCTAAGGCAAGGTATCCAAGTTCGATAAGAGCAAGGAATAGGAAGGAAGAAAGCAAAGTAAGAATTGAGGAAGAAGCTCTCAAGGGAAGGTTGGCTGCGGGTTTATAGCTTTGAAGGAAGACTGAAGAGGAGTAGTTTGGATTGGGAGTTGCTTATGGATCAGTAGGAGTACTTATGTACTTTATTTTATCCAGTGCAGTAACGACTTGCTTATAAGGGACTCTTTTAAACAAACGGTATCCTAAGGGACTCCTTGTTTTGACTAGAGCTTGGCTTGCTTTACTGAGAGTTAGTTAAAGAGCCATGTATCAGTCATTGAAATTGCTTAGATACAAAGAGTAGAACTAGGATTCTTTGTTCCGTTGTATTAGAGAGAGTAGCCTGCATTTCGTCTAACCTAAGGGTCAACCCTTTTCTTCTTTTCTTCTTGTTTTTCTCGATCACACTTTTTATTACTTATATAATAGATCTCTTTGTTCATAGCTCTCAGTTTCTTCCTCAGTGAAATATCTAACGCTGATTGATTAGCTAGTGGATTGCTTTACTTAGTGACAGATTCTGGTCGATTGATTTTGTTTTCTATTTCTCTCTTTCTTAGTCACGTGGTAATACAAATAAGAATCGGTTAGACAACCAAGGGTTCAAGTGGTCTCCCTACTCCTATTCCTCTTGTTATTGTAGTTCTTTGATAACTAGGCAAGTTGAAGAATTCAAGGTAATGGTGTAATGGTAATTATTGCCTTAACTTTCATTTGAGTATTCTTGAGGGAGGACTTGTTAAGGAGTTTCTTTAGCTATTTTGGAAGAGTAGGATAGAAAGAATAAGTCACGGTTAAGGAATTTCAGTAGAAGTTTCTTGTTGGTTGGGTGTACTGCCTTTGCTTGTTCTTTGCTGTTTGTTTGGTTTTGATAGGATAGACTTTCCTAATACAAGGTAAGTGCTAACTTGCTGGGTAGTGCTCACTTGATAGATAGCTTGAGTGAGGTAAAGAGATAGTTAGGCAAGCGTTAGCTTGGTTTGAGAGATCCTACTTTGATACTTAGAATTCAAGTCGGGAATTACAGTACTTCGAGGGAAGTGAAAGGGAAGATCTATTTGGGTGGGGAGGTTTAGGTTTAGCTCTTAAGAAGGCTAGGGGGATAAGCAAGGATTGGAGTTACTGATTAGGATTTCCAAGATTGGGTTGGATTATTCAGTGCATTTCCTTGATTAGACTGGATCAGTCAGCTTGAGGCTCGGTTAGCTTGTCAGGACTTGAAGTGCTTACGGCTCAGTTGGGTTGCTGGGTTGGATGAATTCTGGATCAATCGGAGTTGCTTGATTGGCTTATTTGGAGGATTGGGAGTTAAGGAATTGGAGTTATGGGATTGGTTATATTAGTTGGAGTGGAGGAGACTGGGATAGGTCTTAAGAATGCAAGTCTAGAAAAAGCTCTGAACAAAGCAAAGAGAAGAGTTGGGATTTATCTTGTAAATTACAAGTAATGCTTTGCAGTATCTAATATTCTAGGTTTTCCGACCTGAAAGTTAACAAAGTTTAAGACCTAGAAAGATAAGAACTAGTTTAGTTGCGGCTTCTGGGTTAGGAAGAATTAGGACTCTATAAAAGGGAATCCTAGACTTTATTCTGCTAGAGTTAGAGTCCTAGGAATCTTATAGAGAAGGTACTCCTTTTTATTATAGGCTTGTTTGTATCCTGCTTTTTGAAGTAAAAGAGTAGAAGTCCGCGTCCCCCTTTATTAGCGCATTAAGTTAGGGAAGGTAACACGCTGAAGGATACCTTTAATTTAGTCAAGATATTCAGCTGCCTTTAGAGGAACCCTTATAATGTATAGAGTACAATTGAAACTCTGAGGGAGTATAAGGCCTTTCCTAAATGAGTCCTTTAGAATTTCTTAGCCAGTTAAACCAGAGTCTTAATAAGAAAAAGTACAGTCTGGGAAAGGTTTCTTAGCCAGGGATTCCAAGACAAGTAAACTTGCCTTATTGTCAGTTTCACTTAATAAGAGTTCAAAGTCACAAAGGAAAGTAGATAAAAACTAGAAAGCTGAGGTCTAATTCTTCGTTTTGTTATGAGAATTCATATAAAATTCCTGAATATTTAATAAGACTTTAGTGAGACTCTCTTAGTAAGAGGAGCTCTTACCTTCTGTAGGTTCCTGTCGTAGCTTCTTAGTAAGCGAGCAAGATATTCTCTGGGAAGTCTTGTCCTTCTAGCCTACACTCTCTCTTTCCTGTCATAATAAGTAGGTACCGGTATCAAGAGTAAGGATATAGGTGGTACAAAGACTAAGACCTATAAGAAAGGTATGGCTAAGATAGGTGTAGGTAGGCATATGAAAGAAGGTATGAGTAAAAGTAAATAGAAAAAGGTACGAAGTACAAGTATTAAGAGTAAGGACAGGCAAGCATAAGAGAGCGATCAAGATACAGAATTCAGGGATAGAGAGTCTAGCTTTTAAGAA
>JAYMTE010000619.1:0-16776 GCA_036897545.1 Pelargonium fulgidum
AAATAATACTGTAGGTATCAACTCTGGTACAATTATAGTTTGGGTACCATTTAAGCACTTAACCCAAATTCATGCTATTACACCCATTAAAATGTAACCATTGTAAATGTTGATTCGACAAAAAAATGATTAATGATATGACAATTATGGATTCACTCTATTGTGGATGCTGTTCAAACTTAAAAACTTTAATCTAAACGGCACCTTATTTCTAGACAACAGCAAGACTTTAATTATAGGCAGCTGCGTTTGAAGGCAGAGGTGAAGACTGAAGTGGTACCCACAGTGACAGCTCAGCAGCATACCCGTGTCAGCTGGAGCTACCGTAACCAATGCAGCAGGTCTAAAAAGCTAGACACAAAGAATTGGGACCCACAACCACCCATTCGCCTCCAGAATAATTAACCACCCCACCGCCACCTCCTCTTCATATGGGTCCTGTCCTGTAGGACCCATATAGCACGTGCGTCACCTAAACTCGCGTGACCTTATTTGTCTCTCAAGTCAAATCTTCTAGTAGGACATTGTTCTATTCTCAACAAAATAATATAAAATACAAACCAGATTTCAAAAAATGAAACTGAAATTAATTTTTTAAGAAAAACTACAACTGTGTACACCGTTGAAAAGCCTAAAACCCTACTCCCAAAAGCCTCTTCCAAACAAAATCTTATCTGTTCTCAAGCTTTTGAACATGGCGGGTCTTCTTCTTCCTGGTCCTGACTTCCGCTGCTGCGACTCCCCATGAATTGAAGCTCCTTCTTCTCATAAATCTCCAACGAAAAATTCTTCAACAGCTGAGTCGCGCTTCCCCTACTCGCATCCCCCGAATTCGAGCTCTGCACCATCGCCATTGTTGACGGCGTTGACGCCTCAGCAGATACTGTGGTGCCATCGTGAAATTGATAGCCAGGTTGCATGGCGGACACAAAATCCGAAATCGGCCTCGCACCGATATTGCACACCGGCGTCGGCGAGGCCCATATCTGAGGCATGTAGTAGTTGCTCATACCGTTGTAAGACCACAAAGGAACCACCCCTTGCGCGCTCGTTGCGGCGTATGTGGTCATCGGAGCGATTGGTGCGAGGCCTGAAGAAACCGAGGTTTCTTCGGCGCCGGTGACCTCGGCGAGGTCGACGAAGTCGCTATTTGGTGGCTTTTTCCTCCTCTTCTTGCACTGCTCTCCGTTTGTATTCGCAGGCGATGAGATCGGAAGCTTGATGGATCCACCGACGGAGACGGCGATGGCGGGGATGGTGCCGGTTCCGGTAGCCTGAATGATCGCCGGCTCTGCGTGCTCCAGCAGCCAGCGGATGGTCTCGCCGTCCGACTTGTGGCCCAGCTCCCGAGTCAGCTGGAAGATCCTGGCGGCACACGTCGGAGGCATCCGAATTCGCCTTCCTCGTCCCTCCACCTTCGTGTGGCGGTCCTTAGTCGACGCCCTCTTCGGCTGAGCCGCCACCGCTTTGCTCACCGGAAGTGCTCTTTCTGGCGGCGCCGGCATGTGCATGGCCACCGGCAAGACCTGAAGCGGAGGTGGCGCGAGGTCTGCGTCCGGCTCTTGTTTCGGGACTGGTTTTCCGGCGCTGATCCTGAAATCAACAGCTCGCCGCATGTCGTCGTCTTGTTCAATTTCATGTTTCCGAACCGTAGTCATATCGTGGAGTACAAAACTGGAAAGAGCACCAAAAAAATTACAGAAAATTTAGCGAGATGGCCATTATTGTGGAGAATACGATTCTGTCGCTACGTAGTTGAAGGATAGTTGTAAACAAAAGTAAGGTGAATTAGAGAGGAAATGGAGCGAGTAAATGAAGAATGGAAATGGGCGAGGGAAGAAGAGTACTTTATAGCAAAGGAGAAGGGACGGTAGACCCGTATAGTTAGGCCGAACATCTAAACGGTCCGTATTACATCCACACAACTGGATGGACCCTCAGATGATGACACGTGGTGGGTCCCTCCTTCACAGGATTAGGAGATTATCTGCTCGTCTGGTTTGGGTTAAATGTGTGTCATCACTTTACTTTTCAATAACCCCGGACATATTTGACGGATTACACTAATTTTTGTTTCAATTATAAATATGTTTTTTTTCTTTTCTTTTCTGAAAGTGTTAATAAAAATGTTTAAACAACTCCAATCTATGGATAATGTTAAAATACCAACTTTTTAATTTTGTCATAAGCTTTTACCTTTTTTTTTTTTCTTTTTTGTTAAGTCCTCTATAATTTGTGTCAAAATTAATTGTTAAGTCAAGTTCACTTAAATTATTTTCAAATTCATTCAATATGGTGCCTCTTAACTTGTCAAATGAGAGGCAACACACTTAGGTTGAACTTTCTCGACAATAAATCACTACATCTGGAGATCTAAGAGTCAACACTACAAACCGAGAATTGAAATTGAGAGAGCCACTATAATCCATTTCACGGTCTAGATCTTTCTTACTTTAAGATTTCAATAGATAAATCACTACATCATTACACTTAGTTCTCATACCACACAATAATTGTCATCATCATAGCTACTGTTGAGACAAAGATGAACATTACTCAGCAAACGAACCTGGGGAACATCGAACTGATATTTGAATAGGTGTCCGACCAAACAAAAAAGACGAGCAATAGACGCGCAAAAAGCAAATGCTACACAAAACAACAGACATGGACACCGAAAAGTGTTAGCCACTATGCGTTCGTTCAATAGATGATGTGCAAGTAATGAATGCTACAAAACTAACACACAAGCAATGAATGCAATGTAGAACATAAGGCACGACCAACTTATACTATTAGCTGTCCAGCGGTTCTTCACTCGACAATGCATTATCAAATAATGTTACACAAAAGACGCACAAATAATAAATGCTACAAAGACCACCGAGCGCTGTCAACACAATACATTAGCTTTCCTATGGTCGTTCACTCAATGATGTGCAAGCAATAAATGTTGCACAAAAGGCGCGTAAGTAACGAACTCTGCACAAACATTAGGTGTGACCAACACACAATGTCACCCGCCCTGCAGTTTCTCACTAAATGATGTACGCGCAAAGAAGGCTACGCGAAAGATATGTAAGCAACAAATGATGTGTGGAACCCCCGGACACGATTAACACACATTGTAAGTCATTTTCTTATCAATAAGCGTAACAATTGAAACTTGAAACTGAGACCTCAATTGACAAGACACAATGAATAAAAATTCTAAAAAATCTCCTAAAACCCATCAATACTGAAACGAACAAGTCTAGAAAAAATCAACACTTAATATAAACATGCAGCGAATGTCGTGCTCACCTCACGCTACACGTTACCAAAAACAATCCTCACTTAATGGAATGAAAAATCCTATGCTTCTCCAGGACATTAGTTGATACCGAATGCCATATATGTATATTTAGAAATCAGAAAACAACTAAACAAAAGGTTGGTTACGAGTAATATAGCAACATTCAGGACCAACTAGCACAGTGCATGGCTCAAATCGGCGGGAACGTAAACCACCAGTACAAACACAAAAAAATGGCACCACCATGTATTATACATAGCAGAAAAAAGTCCATACTAAAAAAAAAAAAAAAAAAAAAAAGGCTTCGGAGGAATAGGCTTCCTATCTGGGCCAAGCTTAAGAGCAATATCGAGAAGTGTCTTCAGGTTCGAACATTCTGGAAGCTCCATGTAAACCATATTGGGCCGCTTGAACAACATATCGAGCCGTTTACAATGAGTCAAGAAGATATAAATATTTTTATTTGGTTCATATATATACCGCTTAAAAAAAAATAACTTGGGACAAGAAAAATCATCTCACCTCTCAAACCTGTTGTGTAATTGCTTTGTCAACGTGGGGGCCATATTACATAATGGTAACAAATGCCAGAATTTTGGTGACCCGGTGGACCCCACAGGAACCAAAACACAGCGTTTTAATCTGTTGGTGAATCCGTCCGGTTGCGCTCTTGCTTTTTTTGCCTGTGCTGTCCCACCGCAAGCGTTATCGTAAGGGCTCGCGCGACGCAACTTGATGTGTAGGGCAGGCTAAGGATGCAGTCGGAGTAGGACCCAGCATAGATGAAATCTATGATCTCCACCGTCCAATCAAGGGTCCCACCACTCTAAAAGGATTTTTATGCATCGATTCTTCTGGAAGCAGGGTGAGGTCAGTCGTGTCCGTGCCGTGCTGAGGTGGGGTTGGACCCAATGGTGATGGAGGGGACCCACACACCCCTCACCAGAGGCAGATGCAGACCCACCACTAGTCTCTCTACTAAGCTATTGCAATAGCAATAGCAATAGCATTAGCATAAGGTGTAAAGGTAGTCCCCTCAAGCCTCAAGCCTCAAGGTGGGGGTGGGGCTCTTGTTTTGTTCGCCCACCGAGGATGGGAACTGGGAAGGGATAGGATGGATGGGGATGGGGATGGGATGGGACCCTTGTTGCTAGGGATGAGATGTGGGACCCACGAGTACGGGTTAATTAGTGTTACTAAATTCATTTGTATGGTGGGTGGACCCAATGAGTCTTGTGCTTTTAATACTTCCCCTCCAATGTTGCCGACCACCCTCTTCTCACACGCCATCACTCTTTTTTTTCTTTTTTACCATTATCTTTTTTTTTTTTTCCTTAATAACGCTTTTTATCTTAAATATTACCAGTAAAATATCTGGCACAAAGGTGTCATGCTGAGGTGGCTAAAGTTTGTATCGGGTTGGTAAATTCTAATCCAACTTTATAGAATTTTTAGGTTGGTCGGGTTTTATATTTTAGGCTTGAAATACATTTCTTTTAAGCTATACCAGGATTTTGATCATATCTTATCGGATTGATAAATGCAGACTTGAACCCGGTACAAAACGGATTGAGTTTTGAGTACCCACGGGTCATATCCGTTTTACCAACTCAAAGGTGTAATGCAGAGGTGAGAAAAGTTTAGGTCGAGCAACGTCGTGTTCGGATTAGTGTACCCTAATCCAATCTTTTAGGATTTTGAGGTTGGTCAAGTTGAGTTTTATGCATAAAATATTTTATTTTCAGGTATACCCGAATCAAATTCAATTTTTTCGTATTGATAAATACAAAAACGTGTTGAATTCGAGTACCTGACGAGTCAGATCCGTTCTGCCAGCTCTAATGTAATGTATAGAGGACATAATTGGAGTTCAAAATTTAAATGCGACTTACCATCAAATGAGAACTAGTTCAAGTGTGATAAAACAATTTAAAGATATCAGCCACTTGTTTGCGAACACGCTCAAAAAGCTCATAATTTAGACAAAAAAAAAAGTCTAAAGTAAAATAAGAATATTGTTTCTCTTAATTTTTGTCTCTAAACAAGTATCTTATATTTTTTAATAGTAAATTAACTATACATTACCGATGGACAGTATCTTATATACATATAATAAATTAGTTCTATATAAATTGTCGCAGCTCAGTTGGCAAAACAAGCTAAAATTGTGAGAAGAGCTCTCAGATCCGACCCTCACGCTAACAAATCTTATAATTTTTCTCAAAATAAAAACAAGGACATCCTTAAATTGACTTTTCTATTGTAATTAACTCAAATAATTTGCCGCATCTATTACTAATGATTTCGGTACATATGACATCATCGTGCTATTATTATTTCATCTTATTAAACACATTCACACAATAAGTTGGACTCTAGGTAAGTTAACTTCAGTAATTTAAAGTGCTACCCTACAAAAGATGACAAGTCCATGAGTGAGCTACTTAAGTTGTTCAGACCCAAACAAACCAAAGACTTGAGTTGAGTCGAAAGCGAAGAAACCAGACTAAGTACGAGCCTAAAAGAAGTCGTAAAGAAGGATTTTGGCCAAGTCTTGATAACGGGCCAAACAAAATCAAAGGAAATCCATCTACGCAACAGTCAATAGGATCATATCTGTTTCTACTTCAATCCCACTTCTTATCAAACCATTGAAAAACTAACCTCTAAATTACTGATATTTGTTCAATTCATTCCAGTGCAACAGGAGAAAGCAAGGGTTTATTTGAGAAGAAAGCTTCCAAATTCCCCCTCGCAAGCTCACACAATGCCATGTTAGATTCGCGTGTACGGACAGCTTGATGTGGAGAAAACACAACATTATCCAAAGCAAAGAGCTCTTTAGGCACATCGGGTTCATTCTCAAACACATCCAAACCGGCACCTGCAATCTGCCCCTGCAGCAAACACTGAACCATTTCCTTCTCATCAATAATAGCCCCGCGTCCAATATTGATTATGACTCCGTCCTTCCCCAAAGCCAGCATTACATCCTTGTTGATCATGTGGTGCGTTTGGTCAGTTAATTCACAGCAAATGATAAGAGCATCGCTATTAGCAGCGACTTCAATAACATTAGGGTAGAAAGGGTAAGAAACAAATGATTTCTTCTTCCTTGAGCTGTACAGAATCTTGCAGCCGAAAGCTTCCAGCCTTTTAGCAACTTCCAAGCCAATATTTCCCAATCCAACAATCCCAACCCGCTTTCCTCCCAACTGTCATTTTGGGATCATCAAACAAACATTATTATCGTACTAAATATATATACACTTGTATAGAATTACACTAGACAAAACAATACTTGATTTCCTTCACCATTTTGTACAAGTCTCCAACAAAGCTATAATATTGTTGCGCCCATCTCTTATTAAATGACATGAACCAAGTTCTCAAATCTTGAATAATTAAAATTTTATATTTTGTATCTATGAAGCGAGTATGGGTTCAACTACCCAATATGATACATACCTGGTAAATCAGTACGACTATTTTTCAAAAAGGCTATCTATTATGGGTACAGATGGTGTACTTACAAATAGGAACTGATTATATATTACAGTATGTAAGTTTGTACGTTATAAAATTCAGTTATATGTACCAATGACTAGGTATGGGTACCGATGGTGTACTTACAAATAAAAACCGATTATATATTCAGTGTACAAGTTTATACGTTATAAAATTCAATTACATGATCACCAATGACTAACAACAAATTAAAAACAAAAAAGACAATCTTCATAGCTTTGTATTTTAGCTTGACTGGTTATAGAGAGCCGATAAAGGAGCTCACAAAATCAACAAATGGGACTAATTAACATGGGCCTTATTTTAATGACAGTACTCACAAAAGAACATAGTCTTCTAAACTTGCTTGCTTGTAGATGACAGATCTTGCTAAACCATGTAAACGAGGTTTCTCTTTACTTGATACTTTGATAGAATTAATCAGATAAACTAAATGTACACAACTATTTTATCAAGTTTTAGGAAACTAATTACACTAAGTATGGAAGAGGCATTTGAAAAATGTATTTTAAAATTTAGGTTCAACTACTCCCCCTAGGATATTAATGAGTTAACTTGATAGAATCAATGAATTAATTTACATGCTTCTAAAATTGGAATGCTGAAAACAAACTATTTATTCCAGCTGAATTGCTGAAATGTACAATTTCTAATAATAGGAAATTAACCTCCAAAGTCCACACCCTCTATATTCTCCGAGAATCACATTGGCTATTTCCCGAATGCTAGTTTCCATTTTGTCCCTCATGACACCACCCCTTCTAGCTTCTTTTGATATCCCCTCCCTAAAATCTTAATAGTTTTTATCTTTAAGTTCCTCTATTCAATCACAGACTCTCTAACATTTCAATTCTAACCCCTATAGAAGAAAAAATTAGTTTCATACTAAAAAAACAATATATAGATTTTATTAAGGTGAAATCTAGTACTACTAACTTATGTTGTGTTGCAAAGCAGTCACTACCTCAGGATTACATACTCCTTTATATATGTTCTATGCTCTCTTCCCAGAGGAATAAAGTTCTTTTGACAAGTACTAAATCTGGATTTTAAACCAAATATTTGCTGTGCATAAATCATATGTTGTGAAGCACAGGTACTACTCCTAGTGAATGTCATACCGGTATGGGATACGGGTAGTTTATGGGTACTTTTGTGTGTGCACCAAGTACATATCCTAGTTTAGGTAGGATACGGATAGTATTTTTCTTTTGGTTACTTTTTGGGTACTGCTTGGGAAAATGTACTTAATAAAGAAAATTAAAGCAGCCTAGTCTTTACAAAAAATAAATAAACACTCCATCGAACACCAACTGAGTCTTTCTCTTGTATGTTTGTCCCAAAATGAGTCTCTTCTTTCTTTTTAAAAAGCTAGTTATGAATGAAAAGTCAATAATATCTCTACGATAAATTAGTTATTATCCCTTAAACTTTTTACAAAAATGTTCATAAGCACAAGAGGAAATGTATAAATCTAACTAATTCTCCTTAATTTTTCTCAAAATGGAATTTAACACTCACTATGGGACAGAGGAAGTGTTTTTCTTTTTTCTTTTTTGCCATATTGATTCAGAAGAAACTTGTACATAATAATGTGTGAACATTAAGTCATCACTTTACTGCAACTCATATTTTTCTTATTCTCTTTTGCCATCGTCTAAAAATAAAATCTATAAATCACATCCTTTTGTCCTTTCTTATCCTCTCCAATGTCAAATTTGGTATTAGATGCGAAAATTGCTTCTTCTCTTTTCTAATTTGTCCTTAGTAATTGTAGAGCATAGATTTGAAATACTATGAGTTTACGACATAGAATTGTAAATGTTAATAATCATTTCGCTAGAATTAGATTAATGATCACATCACCGTTCTCGTCCCATCAAATTTGTAATCCATACAATACCTAACTGCTTCATTTAGTGTCATATTAGGTATGTAAATGTGGAGGAAAAAAAAGAAGTTGAAATTAGGAGTATCTGACCTTAGAACCAAGCGGGAAGTGTTGTTCAACAGTCCAAAGCCCTTTCCTGAGAAAACGATCGGCGGCGGAAATTTTTCTCAGGGTGTCGAGCAACAACCCCACCGCCGTATCGGCGACATCTACGGTATAGATGTCTCCTACATTGGCTATCGCAATACCACGCCTCCTGCACTCGACCAAGTCGATGTGATTGAGGCCGGTGCTGGAGCTCACGATTACGCGCAGCGCCGGGAGGAGCCGGAGGGTGGCGGCGGAGACCGGGAAGAGGACGGTGGAGAGGAGGGCTCGAGCAGAGTGAGCATGGGCGGTCAAGAAGAGATCCAGTGGGAGGGGTGACTCCCAGGCCTTCAACAGTTGAAATTTGTTCAGGAAATGGAATCCAAGAATCACAAAGCCTGGCGGTGGCGATAGCACAACCACTTGTGGCATTTCATCATCATAGGCGCCATTGTTGCTAAAGTGATCCATTGACCATCGATGACTTTGGTCTTGAGAGTTTCAGTAATGGAGTTTTGTTTTATGCAATTACATATAATCACATTGTATAAATGTCACAAGTGCCTGGAATCTGTACAACAGATTCGGGTGGGCACTTCTATCTACCAAATCATTAGGGTGGGTACGGAAATTAACAAATGAGAAGTCATTATCTTATTGTCCTACATTAAGTGATTGAGATTTATTTTTCTCTAATAATATAGTCCTCGAAATCTTAACCATACTTTATTGATCGAGATTCTAAGCCAATACGCAAAGATAAACATAATCAGACAGGTTCTCTGCACCTATAAATTTATTAAGACTAGTATGAATGTCAATTGATTAGGTGTTATTATCTCATTAACATAAAATAAGTGGTATGTGATTTAGAGATATATTATGTGATTCACATAAAAAACACGAAGATTTAAGTAACTATTAATTTTTCTTTGGTAGATCGTTACCTCTCCCCTTGGTAGCACAACAATTAATTGTAATGTTCCTATGGTCAGCTATTTAGTATACGAGTGAAAAATGCATTTGAACATTTTTTCTAATTTCCAGCCCATAATGACTTCTTGTTACCAAATATAACCACTAGAAGTTTTCTAGAAACATTCTTTTTATTGGATGAATGGCCAGACTAGAAAGAAAAACAATCACCTATTGTATAGCTAGTGGGCTCATTAGGCCTATTAGAAAAAAGTTGCAGTCCAAACCTAACCCTACGGCTACAACCAAAGTCTCCTATAACAATACAATAAAAAAACCTTTTCCGAGCTCTTCACATTAAGAAATATTTCTTGATGAGCAATTCTACAGGAAATCATTATACAGGAATAACAAGATGCATTGTAAGAACTCTCATAATTTCCTATCCATAGGAAATATTACAAATTTGATAGATATATCTGGAACTGGAGCTGGAGAATTTCTTATCCAAGTGACATATTCTGACTGATGGTATAATCGCCCAACCGGAGACTATCAAAAGCTTAACCAGCTTATGATCCCGACATGTATGTGTACCTTGTCTGAGCTCCAATAACAAGCTCAACAACTTTTTCTGCAAATTTGAAGACACAACAGTTGGTATGAATTTACTCTACCAATTAGATATTAAACACCTTAAATGTGAATAGATTGAGGACCAATTGCCAAACCTACCTGCTAGAAATCCAACTATAGGAACAGGTCCCAACAGTTTTGCGGCACTATCAAGTCTTCCCCTGAAAACATTTATAATAACAGTGTTTATTCTTATACTTCCTACTTGGGGAATATTTCAACAAAAGAACTACATGGAGTAGAAAGTAACAAGTGAAATACAACAGTACCTGGTATAATTACTAAAGAATGGATCCCTCATGACGTAAAATGCCCATAACATCTTCCTTCTTCTAACCTGAAAATCATTTTCAAATTATCTTAAAACCCTTTAGCTGCTTAGCATCAACTCTAGACAATCAGGAAATGAGCATTCCATAACCAAAAAAAATATAAGAAACTGAAAAACCCTAACCTCATCCTTTTCGAGGGGAGAAAGATCTAATTTTCGATTATTTTTGCCACATCCCGACATAGTAAGTTGTGAGAGAATACTCATTCCAATGACATCCACACCAAGAGAGATACTCCAAGGAATCCACGATCGAAATCCATACTTTCTGATAAATAAAACATATATAAGTGGTCTCGTGATAAACAGCACTTCCCCCATAAGAAATAAAGCACCGGAAAAACCCTTCTCTGACAATATTGTGGCAATGGTAGGCCTCTTAATTAATGGAGCTGTTATAACATATAGCAGATGTCAGTCTATTGATATAATTAATTGTAAATTTATTTAGTAATTGTAGTATATACGAATAATTACTTGGAGGATCCATAACTGCAAGCTGGTGTTGAACCCTGTGCAACCATACTGGATCAGAAACCATCCTAGCATTTTCTCCAAACCTGCTCAATGCAGATAGTGCCTTTCCTTCAGAATGACTATTGGTACTAGATCTATGATACCCTCCAAGATTTGCATTACCACCACTTCTGTGCTGAGAAGCTGATGTCTCAATAGAGTTTTCAATGTTTGGTGTTTCTCCACCATGCAATAGCATCTTATATCCGCTGTTGCGAAACAAAGCTAACCTCACTAATACCCTGATTATAAAGAATCACCAGTAAATATGCATGTATACAAATGCCAAAATGTAGGAAACACCCAACAGAAGATAAAAATGAGTGCATACACAAACTGACAACTGCTTACTTGATAGCCTCTGTAACCGCAAGGAAATTCCATTTCTTATCATCACCATAATAATGTTCCGCTGCAACTTCAACTAAAGTTTCCAAGTCCTTAAGTGCAGAAATGCACAATGTATAAGGAAATGAATGAGGCTCCACAGAGCCTGGATGTGACCGGGTAGGAGTTGTTTCAATTATATGTTCATTGATGGCAGTGGTTATTCCCAAGATAGTAGAAACTGCAATAGATTATTGAATTGTTCAAAATATGCATTTGGCAAATTGTGCAGCCAGGTCAATCCAAAATGAAATAATATAGTGGACAAGTTGATAAAATACTGTTTTTATGGGAATGAAAATGTGAGGAAAGTAAGAGAAACAAAACTTGAAGCTTAAGTTCAATTACATGATTCCAGAGAAACGCATTCATTTCTATCGAGCCCAGTATGACTAGCTGACTTATTGGGCATTTACCAAAAAATATTAAGATAGAAACTTTTGCTATGCACGATCACAAGTCATACAATCAAAAAATTGTGTGATAAAGAGATGAGTGAACTAATCAATTTTTAAGCCAACAAGATGTAGCCAAATGTTACCAAAGTTTCACAAAACCTGCTTCTGGTCCTATCTCTGACTCAGAAAACCGTTCCGGGAGCAGCCATGTCAATCCCTGTAAGATAATTTTCAGTAGCAAGTGAGATAAAATAACATGAATATACACATTCTACAGTCAATTGTTGATCAAACTTTCTTTGAAATTAACTACCACAAATAAAACAAAACAAAACTACACACACCATAACCAAAGTCCAGACATCAGAAGCAAGCAATTAACTATACAAAGTACAAAAGCCAAAATTGGACAAACTATTTAACTCGAAAGTTGAAACCCCTTAAATTATTTGACCATATACTCCAAAAAAAATGCACATAATCTTTTCCATTTCTATCCCCAACAATAATTTTAGATACTCTTAACTTAGAACCACCTGAAAGCAAATAACCTACAAATCATCCCTTGCTCCACAAAACAATTCAAAACCTCAAATCATTGACAATATCAAAAGCAATTACAAAGATTTGCAAGTAGATAAGGGGTCTTACATTGGCTAGAGAATGCAGGGAACGAACATAATCTTTGTTTCTCCGAACCCATTGCTTATAAGCGTCCATAGCTCCACAGATGGGAATTCACGTCCACAAAAACAAACCCTATCACGCTGAGCTTCCAATAATCTCTAAAGGAACCAAATTTCTGGTTTTGAAGAAGACCCAGATCAGAAAACACCGCAACAACCAAACCCTTTGAGTAATTTTATCTGGAGCCCTCGATTTGAGGTACGGAATTTAACACAAAGCTCAAAACTGACGTACCACAGAGAGAGAAAGAGGAGAAAAACTAATAAATCGGAGGTTCTGATGCGGTGTGTTCTCGCATTCGGTTCGCTGAATGAATGTTTTGATCGACACCGTCGGTAATGATCAAAGTGTCTTGATCGAAGAGATGTCTCCTACGTGCACGGTTGGGATTCTATGTAATGGCAACACTTTTACCTTCCAATATTGCCCCTGCCCATTATTGATATTCACTCCCTAACCTTAGTAAAACCCCAAAGCTCCGATTTTTTCACCATTGAAGAAGAACAACAACAAAAGCTCTGTACTGCTTCGTTCTCAATCACCGTCGCTCGTATTTTCCGCAGCTCTCATCTCTGGAAATCCAGGAAGAGTAAGCCTCTTTCATCTTTTGTAGAATGATGGATTTAGGTTATACAAAAGTTAGTATTTTTTTTTTTTTTTTTGGGCTAATGTTACTGAGATTCTCAAATTTTGGGTGTATGTATATTTTCGACAACTTTCTTTCAGTATAGAATGGAACTATCAATTTTTGTGTGTGCCGTGTTCGTGTTGCGCTGAAGGTTGATCGCGCCAATGAGCACGATACACCACATCTATGAGGTGTTTTGTTTGTGTCGAGCTGAAGGTTGAAGATTGATTGAGCCACTGAACACGACACGATACATCTATTAGCAGATAACACAAACACAACATGTTTAACTATATGAGCCAGATTTCTTTGTTAATGTGACTTAAATGCTTAAATTTTGAATAGGAATGGTACAGGGCGAGTAGTGCATATGCAGTCGCCACACACGGGAGTAATATTAATTTATCTCCCCATCCAGTCGGGTTTTATCCACTAGGAAACTAAATCCCCACAACCTTACCCTACAATCAAAATCTATTGGAAATCGTATACCTTCTGTCCCATGAGTGTCCTCTTTCTTTTTCAGTTAGTTGGTAATGCATGAATTGTTAATAATATCCTTATAACAAATTAGTTAGTATCCCTTTTACACATGATCACGAGAATGCAAGAGTAAATCTACTAATTTTCTCAAAATAGAAATAAGGACACTCATTTTGGAATGGAGGGCGGATTTGCTTAAATGAGTTGTGTTAGTAGGACACACGCATGGCACCCTGAATAATACCTAGTATGCTATTTAATTTTGTTGTAGTGCAATTTTAGCGTAGCTCACTAGTCTTATTTACTCTACAGCACTTATTGATTCAAGTGACACCAAATAACCTATAAGTCATATCTCTCCTTCTGTACAGGGTTTGGGATTCTTCAAACAGACAAATATGCAGCTAACTCTTGAATTTGGGTAATTTTCTGTTTCTCTTTCCTTTTTACTTTATTTTATCTCATATTACCAGTTAGATGGATTGCACTAGATGATTCAAATTGAATAATATCAAATTAATAAATACATTGGACATGGTCTCAACATGTGAATTGTGTTTTAATGTTCTGTTTTATGATATAAAAAGTATCATTTATTTATGTTTTAAAGAAAAATATGAAAAACTTAACAGTAGAGACCTACTTCGCTTATAACCAGAAATGCGCTTCTTCTAAAACCCGCTTGTACATATTGTGTTGTTTATTTAGTTAGAACTTGGTTTGTTTATGTATTTGAACTTATGTTATTAACTTCACTGGCTTATTTGATTTGAACATTTTATACTTAAAGTATGGGTTGTAATGGTGGGGTTTGCTTATTTGATTTGAAATTTATATTAATGACTTGACTTGCTTATTTCATTTGATGGCTTGTTTATAATGGACTTGTTTACTTATATGATAACTTGATTTGACATACAATTAAATTTATCTTTGATGCAGTTAAAAACTATAAATACATATAGTTTGTTGTATAAAATGCGTCCAACTTATCCTATGTTTTCTTGAAAATGACGAATAGTGTGTCCGAATTGCGTTGCAAATTGTATCACATACCCAGTTGGTGATTCATAGATGCATCTATTGGACTCTCTTTCCTTTATATTAAGTTTCAATTTTTTCCACATATTTCTGTTGTTTACTTTCTTACCCTATAAATTGTTGGAGTATACATTTTCAATGAGCTTGTGTTTTTGGCATATGAAGTAATTTACATGGTATTTCTCACTCTAAGTATACAACTCCTGCTAGTTTATTGTTGATTTCCTTGGCTTCTGCCGATTGATAACAGAATTATAAGATGCTGCACCTTTTCTCAACAACTAATAAACCAATTATGAGTATCTTACTGCTTTGCTTCTCAATTGGTTTACTGTGAACAGTGTGCTTCAACAGAGTCAATTGAGCTCTGTGCTTGAAGGATTTTCTAAAGAAATTTAATGCAATATCTGGTTCGGTGCTATGTAGATAATCCATGTTGGATATCTTTTCCCTTACCCTAGCAAATGGAGAATTTCCTCCATGATGAGATTATTTCAAATATCTGACCTATGTTAGTGAAAATAAGGATTTTTTCCTTCTTTTGATGCTAGTTTGTGCTTGGGGGATTGTTTTTGTTTTCTACAAAGAGTATTGGTGCTGATCTAATCTCAACATGGATTTCTCTTTGGAGTCCACATGTATGTCAATCCTGTCTTAAAATTTGCTTCAGGATTGCAAATTGGTGATGTAGAAAAACACTGACAAGTTTGATCTACAAAAAGGAATTTAGGTAGTGTTTGGATAAAAAAAAATTGGAATGAGAATGGGATTCCCAATTCAAAGCCTTTTCATGAAAAAAAAGTTCCCATCCAAACATAAAGACTGATTCCTATTCCTAAACAAAAATTCTAATCCAAACGCTGCTTTAATTTTTTTTGTGAACATAATTCTGTCACCTAAGCAGTTTGTTTCAATATTTCTGCAATTAACAGCATCTGATCAGTTGACACTTGACAGCACTCGAAAGTTGATGGTTAGGTCATCCGACCTTTAGTTTATGCTATTGCTTAGTATTTAAGAGTGGTCTTTGATTTATTTTACTTAACATAAATCTTTCCATAAATTGTTTGAATAAGTTCTTTTCTTGCATACGTGATTGGTTCTAACATTGCCTCCCCTCACTAGCGCACCTTTATTCATATGGCTTTGTTGTAACGATTTTATAATTGCAGTGGTGGTTTAGAGCTGCTTTGTGACTCGGTGAAAATACACAAGGTCAATGTCGATGAACAAAAGGAAGTAGAGAAGAAGGTGAGTGTCTATGTCGACAATCACCTAGTAAGTTTCTTTTAGCATCATGCACGGTATAATCGTAATAATTGAATGCATACTTGTCAGCTAACGATGAAAGATCTGCTGGGTTGGGTTCGTACCAATGTGATCAAGGAGAGGCCTGAAATGTTCATGAAAGGCAATACTGTGTAAGTATGAAACGGGTTTCAAAACCTCTTTAAATATGAAGTTTATGCCATGCATACAGTCCCGTCATTGTATAATGTTGAGGAAGCTTATGTGACTGACATGCAGGAGACCTGGAGTTCTAGTCCTTGTAAATGACTGTGATTGGGAACTGAGTGGCCAGCTTGACACAACACTAGAAGAGAAAGATGTGGTGGTATTCATATCAACTTTACATGGTGGGTAGTTGTACTATGTAATATAGGTTGCAAGTCAAAGGATTCTGATTATGTTTCTCTTTTGGTTGTCTGGTTTGAGGTCTGTTTTTGCTATTTCCAGCTTGTTGACTGTATATCAAAGTGGTTTCCATGCATAGGTTCATGGAAATCCATACTATCTATACATACTATAAAAGCTTAACCAAAAAACAGGTTTATAATGCGTATTAAAGCGTCACGTCATCGAATTTTTAGTTTTGATTTAAATTTTTGCTTATTTTTAGTTTTGGCCCAAACTTTTGCTTAATTATAATTTTAGTATAATTTCTTTATTTAA
>JAYMTE010000620.1:0-16758 GCA_036897545.1 Pelargonium fulgidum
GAACCCACGACCTCCTACGTGGAGATGTGTGTCTTGACTATTGCGCCACCCCCTAGGGGACCTGACCTGAAAATTAACTCTGCCTATTTTATGCGACCCAAGAAGCAAAATATGGGTCGGCCCCAAATTGCCAAACCTAATTTCATATGATCTTTTTTGCATTTCCTTTTTATTTAGACACAGTCAGGTTTCCCAAACCATAGTTCTTAATAACGAACCACCAAGACAACACTGAACAACCCAGAGTAATGAGGAAGAAGAAAACAAATGAGCCTCATGCCCTCTATTTGATCTGCTCGCGCCCTTTCCAGCAGATATGAGGGCAGGACAGGAAAAATATGCTCAAACTAGAGTTGGCAGTTTGGAACCAAAATATGATCTACGTTTTTACGGGCTCAGGCCTTCAGGATATATTTTATTAAATTTCGGGTTGGGTTGGACAAACCTGTACATGTTACATGTACTCAAAAGCTGCATCTCTTTCAATTCCAGGTTCTACTTAAGTTTTTCTAAGCCGAACCCCAATGCAAGTTATAAGCAGCAAAGACAACAGTATAGCATTGGAACTTACCATCGGAAGGGCTCTTGTATGGAGGATGCTCTGTCTTGTTGTACTGTCGTATAACAATGGCCATATGGCTGTGACCTTTCTGAAATTCATTCAAGATGTCATATAAGGGCAAAGTTTCTGGAACCCTGAAACCAACAAACAAAGCACAGTAGATAAGTAATATGATATAAACAAAGGAGGGAATTTTGAACAATATCTGAAGCAATAATGGCTTCAAGCCAAACAAGATACCTCGGAATCCTACGTATAGTGACATTTTTAATGGGTACTTCATCGTCTGGGTGAACAGTTAGCAGATTCTTGGCCTACAAGTTAGCATTAGCGATGTGAGTAAAAGGTACATTAGTATACAGAATTGTCTGCCAATCAAAATAGTTGAAGTAGAAACAAAGGTTATTGACAGACCAATTACACTGAGTTAGAGAGACCCGAAAAATTATACCTATTACATAGCAGAGAAATCAACAGCCAAACAATGTATTCCCGAAAAGGTCTCATCGGTACCTTTATACAAGTTCTAGAAGCATTTCATTCATGAGGGATGCGACATATGATTCAATTATTGAGTGATTCTGAGTAATTCCAATCCAATTCCAAGAAAAGTTTAAGGCATGCATGAATGCAAACGGCTTAGTATAATCTATAAGCCATTGATAATACCCACACCTTACATACATATACCTTACCGTGCACAACAAGTTACACTCTATAAATGATACTCTTTCCGTCCCAAAATGAGTGTTATGTTTGGTTAGCATTTTTGTCCCAAAATATGCCCTCTTTCCTTTTTAAGACGTTGATTGTGCATGAAATACCAATAGTGTCCTCATAAAAAGTTAGTGTGCATTGAGTTTGACGCATCACATGCCCATGGGGATTCAAGAGTATGACTTTAACTAAATTCTCCTTAATTTTTCTCCCCCAAAAAAAAAAAAAAAAAAGGAAAGTATGCGAGAACACATCCAAAAGCCACTTATACATTACTCTCCTAATGGTGCCTAAAAACCTGGCCCTATATGATCTCAAAACTTCTTGGTGTTCATGCAGAACCTGAAGACATTCATTTGGGCATTGACCATAATAAGTAATGTACTACAAATAATTTTCGTTACATTTGAAAATCATAACCATAAAGTTTACATAATGAAACATATTTGTGCAAGGCAAATTGTCTTATCGAAATCCCTACACCTTACAAGATCTAGTCTGCTTTATGTGTTTGGCCAACATTGTCAGGAGATTCAGGACAATGCAGTACTTATAAAAAAAAAAAGTATATTTACTACTCAGAAAAGAATGGACTTGATTAACTTACCAGAATAAGTCCAATTATATTTGTACGTTGCTCATAATACACAGGAATTCTACTATGCCCCTTCTCCAATATTAGATTCATCATATCCCTATATTAAAAGTACAGATCATCAGTAAAACAATGTAATGCAAAGAGGATGATTTTGACTTTAATTTTCTAAAATATCAGACCTGTCAAGCTTGGCATTGATATCAATTGCAAACGTCTCAGATATAGGAGTCATGGCATCACCTGCTGTTTTCTCAGTAAGCCCAAGTGCACCAGCAATAATTGTCGTCTCATCATGCGTTAATTCTCCACCTTTTCCCGCCTAAGAAAAGTCAATAATCAGGATATCAAAACAGCTGGACAAATATATTGAATGGGCACGAAGTAAGTTTTTGCAAGAATTAAGTACTTCGATTTCCAATAAACTACTAATAGGATGAGATGAAACAATTATGAAGTAGGGTTTGAAGCGAAGTTTTGGACTACTTAAAGATATGAGACTCACCTCATTACCATGCAAATCTACAAGTGTTTTCAACTCAGCTCTGCGAAAGAGAGCCACTCGTCCATGGCCCAGCAGATAGTCTAATAGCTGGGAATCAGATAACATTTTAGTAGTAGAGAGAAAAAAGTATAGAGAGTATATAAGCTACTCTTCTCTATTTCACAGAAGTGGATATATATATATATATAAAATACCTTGCTTATGGGAAATGCAATGGGATAGCATATCCAGACAAGAACACGAACAAAGGGAGACACTTTTGCGCCAATTGCCAAACCATAACGAGAGCATAGAGACTGTGGTATGATCTGTTTATAGACGTAGACAAGACGTGTAAGGTTTTACTATGAGATAGAAACAAAAACTTCGCTTGATGTTCCCTTCAAAATGTAAGAATTACTTTCAACTGTCCCGCAAAGATAAAGGTGTTTATCCAAAACAACTTAATCAATGTGCACAAATATCAGTGTACCACACAAATCGGATCAATGAAGTCCCACCACCTGACCACATTTTTGTATGCTGATCTATCTATTATTATTTCATTAGTACTCTTAACAAAGCATATAGAGCTTAAAATGGATCCCTTACCTCACCAAAAAGAAGAATCAGTGTCACCGAAATTAAAATAGCACCCCAAGCAGTAACCAGACTGTCAAGGAAAATAGGAAGTGCCTGCAAAAAGAGAGTAGATCTTGACATTAACCACCCTTTCATGATATATGTAATAAGACAACTTTCCATGCCATGCTGCAATCTACTAATTTTTACCTCCATTGCGGCAGCATTACAGATAAGGAGGGTGCAAAGTAGAAGATGTTGATTCCTGACAACTGGCAGTATCTTTGCTGTTACAACAAAATTTCACTTATTAGAACTTGCAGACTTTGCTGTTACAACAAACTTATTAGAATATACGGTTCTTAAGCATACTAGGACTTGCACTCTGTTAGCATTCACATTCAACAAGCCTCATATGCTCATGAACCATTTCAAAAGTAATGTTCTGATATAGAGCTTTCGTATCCATTATTGAAAGTCGTTACCCTCTAGTATCCATTATTGAGTACCTCCATAAAATTCAACTCTTTTAGGACATTCTAACTGCACCGGAGTATGTCTTGTAGTTGCTTCTACATTATCCACTATGCATAACATTTCTTGAAATGGTATGTTTAGGGTTTACCAACAGGAATAACAAGCAAGACACTTGAATTACTTCAATAAACAAGTAACTTGAAATTCGGAACTGAATTTCTTAGTTCTTACTTAGGACCAGAGCATGATAAAATGTTCTGTGTACATATATGCTTTTGATGGTTATAAATGTAGAAATAGAGAAAGGAAGTAAGGAACAATGAATTTCTCTTCAGATACTTAGACAGGCCAACCAAATGTTGAGGTGCCTTATAGATGAAGAATTCAGCGCAGTCAAGCACTCCAAACAACCATCAGTTTGGCAGACTCAAGGAGCTCAGCACGGGCAGAGAAATGGCAATGTGAATCAAGCAAACAGCCGTGCGTGTTTGGGCAGAGATGAAGCTTGTCAACTTATATAAACTGAATGGTCGTGCAATCGACCAGCACGGCCATGCTCTTGCACTGCCTGCTATTTCCTATTCAATTCTAAGTGCAGCCCATGGACAGGCAATTAGCTGAACCATGTAAATCCTGTGTTTTGTGTGTAATTGATTGTTTTACTTTTTCGTGCTTGTTCATATATTTCAATGATTG
Source organism: Pelargonium fulgidum (assembly GCA_036897545.1). NCBI lineage: Eukaryota > Viridiplantae > Streptophyta > Magnoliopsida > Geraniales > Geraniaceae > Pelargonium > Pelargonium fulgidum. Next base: position 4,114 of record JAYMTE010000620.1, read on the forward strand.
AGATCCGTGTTAACTTCCCAACACTAAAATCCAAGAAGATATTGAACAAATAACATAAGGGTAAAATGGTATAACAGTGGAAAAAGGAGAAAATATTATAAACAATTTGATACAATATGAAAATAGGAGAGGCACTCTTGAAAGTGAACATATATGTATATACATACATCATAAGTACGACCTGGAATACTTGAAAAATCTATTCTAACTAAAAAAAGAAAATGTCAAAAAAGGATATCACGACAGCTCTTTTTTATTTGCACAAGTGTTTGAACAATTAGCTCATTCAATAAATGCAACTAATGTCAAAAAGAAACATTTATCAAATTTCTATATATAAATTCTATAAACAAACACCATTCAAAATTTTGTCTACAATTCAACAAGAACTTTTTTTCAAGACAAATTCACCCAAACTAAGAAACTGACATAAATTTCTACCTAATAAAGCAACCCAAATTCCACAAAACATCCATGCACACAACCTTTAATATGTACCAATTCACCACACAACCAAAAACTTAAGTCTCAGTCTCCAAATAAGCAGATTAAATCATGGTTAACAATAACAGTTGTTTCAACAATAAAGCTTGTTTTAAGGTCACATCTAAATCACATAAAGTTTCATTGGGTTCCTGAACCCAGTTACATTAAGAAAATTCCACTTTCTAATCTTTTCTCACACAATCACAGCAACCAAACAGAGAACAATTTAAAAATATATATCGAGAAATTAGGAGGGGGATATTTCGACATGCTTGAAATCGATGAACACTAATTCAACATATTGTCAGCAATTCAACTATTAAAAAAAAAAAAAACACTTTTCGTAGACAAATTCATCAAAATTAAGAGGTTCAACATAAATTTCAACCTAATAAATCAACTCAAATCCCACAAAACATCCATTCAACATTTAATATGAATCAATTCACCAGAACAACCAGAAACTTAAGTTTCAATCTTCAACACAGCATGGTCAATCATTGTTAACAATAGCATTGTTTCAACAAAAGAGCTTGAATTATGCTCACAGCAAAATCATTCTAACTTTCATTTTGTTCCTGGACCCCAAACATCATTTTCCTTTCTAATCTTTTCTCAAACCTTCTCAGCAACTGAAGGAGCACAATACAAGCTTGCTTGCTATTGATGAACAACTATTCAACATTTGTCTTCAATTCAACTATAACAATGATTTTAAAGTCAAATTCATCCAAATTCCCCTAATAAACCTACTCTAATTCCACAAAACACCCATACACACAACATTTAATCTGAACCAATTAACCAGAACAACCAGAAACTTATGTCCAAATCTTCAACCAAACAGATTCAATCATTGTCAACAATAGCATATGTTTCAACAAAAGAGCTTGAGTTAAGCTCAAAGCAAAATCAAGCTAACTTTCTAAGCTTTTCTCACACTTTCTCACCAACCAAACAGAGATAATTCAAACAAAAATCACCAAAACATGAAGAGAATAATATTTCTTAAAATTACCGGCATGCTTGCGATCCTGGGGAGTACCAGACTTTGCGAGGACCTCAAGATCAACAAGGCTCATGGACATGAGCCCCAAGGTTAGGCCAGACATCATCCCAGCGAACAGCACCAGCAACGTTATAACCAGCAAGCGTATAAAGAAACCGCTCTCGCAACACCTGTACTCCACCGCCATTGCTCCACCACCACCGCAAAAACCTTAATCAGATCCGCACCGGAGGCTCCTCCTCCATTTCCGAACCTTCCGGAGAAATTCAAATCAAAAATGTCTACGCAGAGGTCGAGTTTATATAGAAAAAGACGGAGGAGGAGGTGGGCAAAACGGTGCGTTTTGGCGCGGTGTGCTTCTGGAGGTTGTACGTCGGGGCAGAGTTGGTACAAATGTACAAGTCGAAGGGTGCGACGGAGCCGGCGGCGGGCGACGGAGATTACACACCGGTGGACGGCGGAGGAGAGAGAGGGAAAAATGTGTGGGTTTTGGATTTATGTCTGAGTTGCAAGCGTTTGGAGGGACGTGGCAGCTTCTCCGGTCTTTTCGGCTTATTCTTCGGCTGCCACGTCAGCTGGTGAGAGTAGCCGACCCGGGCCCACATTGGTGGACGATAATACTGTACGATATGTGCTGTATTACTAAAATCAGTGAAATGCATGATTATGTAAAGGCGTAGGCACGGGCATAGAATATAGCTGTTCAAGCTCTGGGTCAGATTTGAGTTTAAAATATTTGCTTAAAATACATACAATTTTGAATTAGAATTTAAGTTTTAAGTGTGAAAATATAAATTTGAATGAATTTGTCTTACCTAATCTTATCGTAATGTGAAATTATGAGTTTTGGATAAAAATATTTAATTTGAACTCGAGTTTCATGTCTCACAAATGTTATTATGTGCGAATTTGTTTAATCAAACATGTTAATTTTTCTAAGTTAAATTTGAATCAATCAAAAAATTTATAACTTCTATTTTTAAAACAACTCCAAACCATAAAAAAAAAACATACATATATAATTTTGTTCGTTCATAAATTCAAATCCAAATTGCCGATATAGATATCGAAGAAGCCAATAAAGAGTTGATTGAGAAGTTTTGTGTTGGAGTCACGCAATGGGTAAGAGAAGCTGACTCGGGCCCTCAATGGGATATAGTGTTAATTGGGTATCCATTAATGTAATTTATTGAGCACGGACAAATTTTTTTATTCACATTAAGTATATATATTTTAATTCAATTTAAAATAAGTGTGGGTAGCCAATTTTATATCAACTTTAGTATTTCATCTATGAAATATTGAAATATACAAAATAGGAGAAGCTGCCCCACCAAATTAAGAAATTGATCTCTATCAAAAAAGGAAAAAAGAAATTGATCATGTCTACTCTATGAAATGTACAAATTGCCATTGATGAATCTTGGAGGGGTATATTCGGGAGATTAGTGTTGGTGCCACGTCATTGGATAACAGAGGCCGAATGGGGCCCACAATGGGTAGATGGTGATGATAATCGTGTGCGTTTAGTGCTACGTTACAAAATTGCAACCGTTACGTGAAGGCATCTACATGGCATCAAAGCTGCAGATTCGTGAGAGAAACCGAGCCGGGCCCACATTATAATCGTGTACATTAAAGTATTATTGCAACCGTTGCGTGAAAGCATCTACTATAAAGTATCGAAGGGGTAGATTTGGGAATTTCGTGTTGGAACTTGAAACTCTCCACCACTAACACTGCTATTGTCAACATAACTTAATTAATTAAGGAAATTAGTATATTATTGACATTAATTAATTAATTAATTAATTAAATCAACAATGGACTGATCAAAGCGGTTTTAGCGGATTTAACTCATTGCAGTCTTTCTCGTTCTGATAGTGAATTTTACTTTAATAGTAAGTTAGAGTTTTATTAGATTTTGTAGAGTTGCGGCGTAGATTCGCAGTATGTTTTTTTGTTAGCGTTCGGGACAGCTAGAGATGATTGCAGAGAAAGAGAAGATGACTTGGAAGGTGGTGATCTGGTCAGAGTCATCAAATCAAACTTAGAGTTTATTGTCGGATCAGATGACATACATAATGATGACGAGAGGCAGTTGACAGAGCATTCCACGTGGTCGGCTTAAACTTCAAGTGCATTCATTTTCAGTTGTTTGTGCTATTTAGACCTGAGGGGAGGGATTTTCCAGTGCCTTTGGTTTGGTTCATTATTACATATTGTCTCATTTATCTATTTTATTTATGTTCGGTTCGTTTATTTTAAATTTGAGACCATTAATATTATTTACTTATTAGTTAAATCATATGTTAGTAGTTTTGAATTAGGGATGGAGTCGAAATTTCATATCAGTCTCTCTCGCTAAAATTTGTATTGGCCAGTGATTAATTTAATATATAATTTTTTTTAGTTCCTTAAGCAAAAAGAAGTCAAATCAGTCTAACTTATAATCTAATAATAAATCAATTTAATACTGAAAATAATACTCTAATATCAGGTCACTATCGAAGAAAACAACATGTGCTACACGAATATTTGTATTTATATTGACATGTTCATTTGTATTTATTAAAATATTAATCTTAATAATCTAATAATAATTTATGTGAATGAGACCCACTCCACTTGTTGATGGATCTACAAGAGTGCCATTTAAAATAAAAATAAAATAATTGTTAATTTTATATCTCCACTATTAAAATTATTGGACCCATGAGTTGTTGCTCCAAATGATTCATTTCGGCATGAAATTTGCAGTTTTTGTGATGTCTTCGTATAATCACATATTTGTAGAAAAATAGGTCTTAAAACCTCTTTTAACCTCAAATTTCATCTCACTCAACTCAATAAAATCCAAGCGCATAGTTTTAATTAGTATGCTAACAATTTGAATTTAGAATGAGCTAATAATTATTATTTGTCAAATACCATTTGAAATACCGGACTGCAAAATGTGCTTTTGGAAGGCGGTTTAGATTGTGAAATTTTCACATACAACGTATGATGAGTGCAGGTTTAGCCACTTCGATCCACAACTTCAATGGCATGAAAATGTATTAGTCTACTCCTTACCAAGCAGAGTTGAATGCAGTGTTATCAACTCTTTCTTTTGCTTTGTACTGTGACATGAACATGTTATGTATCTTATGTGATTTCTTGGTTGTGTGCTGATATTTCTATTTGCTGTATTTTAAGGAAGAGCAAGCATGAGTGAGCGGTGAAGATATAAAAGTCTTAATAGCTAAGTTTGATTTTGTTTTTTGTATTTGGGCAAACAAGTGACTTGTGTCTGAGGCCCATGACTTAGCACAATTAAATCGTAATGATTTTTGTAAGGCATGGTTTACTCTAACCTAAACTATTGTTAATCACATTTATAGGTTGTTGGCTTTTTGTTCATTCAATTTTTTTATCATATGGATAATCTCTATTTTTAGCCCTAAATATGAGAGAAATCTTAAATATATTCCAATGAGGCGGAGACCCTTGAATGTGTTCCGGTAAGAATAAGAGACTTGAATATTCCAAGTGAGGCTACAAGTCTTGGATATACCCAATGAGATAGGAGCCTTAGAGGCACTCTGGTGAGATGGGAGACTTGGAGGCAACCCAACGAGATGGGATACTTATAAATGACCTAACGAGGCGGTGACCTTGGAGGTAACCCAGCAATGTGGGGATCTTGAAACTTATTACGGAGAAGAGGTGAGAAACTTTCCTTGTGACACGGTTGCTCCTTGTGGAGACTATGTATGAAGTAGAGGTGAGAACTCTCATTATGGCGTGATAGCCTTTTGTGTAGACTACTAAGGATGAAGGACAAGTAAGGAGCACTCCATGTGACAAGTTAGTATCTTCAATTGCCTTAACTCTTGTGAATGAAGGGCGTGCGGGTGCGAAGATGCAATTTGTAGGAACGTGGATGTGAAGTAGTATTTTACTTTCTTGGATAACGCGGTGACATTTAGACATCACGTGCCTTTATGTAATTCGTCGTTATGAATTTTCGTGTTTCGTTATCTTCCATAAGGATAAAAATGTAAACTTTTAAATTTTTGGCAAAAAAAATGAATGAATTAACACATGTCAAATATATCATGTTAAGTCGGGTTAGTATCAACCTATTTATTTAAACGTGTCACGTTGAGTTATGTCATTTTAAACCCAATTATTTATACATATTTGTCATATCAATCCGCCCATAAATGAGTCGGGTAATTAAAACTATTTAACAATCGAATAGGAGTCGAATTAACCTGTTTACTAAAATATTTAATTCTAAAACCGACGCGAACACGGTCTGTAAGCACAAATTGCTACTTCCGTTTATGCTTGCACTATTTGAAAATCTGTGTGGGCTTAAAAGTAAACATATAAGCCCAATCTGTAAAGCCCAATTTCCGCCACCGGAAAATGGCGCGCTCACTGTAACGGTACGAGCCATGATCGGCGCATAACATAAATCAACAAAAAAAAAAAAAAAAAAAAAAAAAAGAAAAAAAAAAAATCCGAGTCTCACTCTCAGTCTCTCTCATAGCAGCTAAGGACTGTGAATAATACAATATTCCTTATACAGATCAGTGTGTGCAGATCTGGATCCTGACCTTAAGCGTTAGACCCTCAATTTCTGCTTCTCTCCGATCTAGATCGCAGGTTAGCGACTCACTCTCCTCTTTTTTCTCTACTTTTCTATGGTGATTTGCTGCTTCTTGCTGATCTGGGTCTTGCTGTTTTTGCGTCTATGATTCTCTAATTGATTTTTTGGCATCTGGGTTCTGGTTTGCTATGTGGGTTTTGATTCGTTTATTGTTTTTCGAGGTCAATGGAGTCATTTGTGATCTGGGTTGTTGGGAATTGGCTCTGGTGTGTTTGAATTTGATAGTTTAAAGTATGAAGGAAAATGGGTGTGTTTGATTATTGAAGAAACTAAATGAGGAAATGAAATTGTCTTGAATATTGATTTTTGTAGGTGGTATTTGTGTTTTGGATGGAAACCCAATGATGGCTCTATTACAAATGTTTGAAAAGATGTTACTTTCTATGCCCCAAAATTAGTCTCTACGTTCTTTAAAATTTGGGTTCCAAATTAGGCTTTTGTGATCTGGGTTGTTTTGAATTGTGTAGTTTAAAGGATGAAGGATAATAGGTGTGTTTAAATATTGGAGGAACTTAATGAGGCTCAATGAGTTTGTCATGATTCGTGAATACTGAATTTTGTTGGTGGTATTTGTGTTTTTGGATGGAAATACAATGATGGGTCAATACCAAATGTTTGAAAAAGATATTACTTTCTACGTTCAAGATTAGTTAGTCTCCACTTTCTTTAAAATATGGGTTCCAAATTAGTGATTTTTGATCTTGGTTGTTGGGAATTGGCTCTGGTGTGTTTGAATTGTGTAGTTTAAAGAAAGAAGAAAAATGAGTGACATTGTCATGAATATTGATTTCTGTTTGTGGTATTTATGTTTTTGGATGGGAATGCAGTGATGGGTCCATAACATTTTGATAAAGATACTAACTTGTCTGTCCCAAAATTGGTCTCCACCTCCTTTAAAATGTGGGTTCCAAATTAGTCATTTTTTTTTATCTGGGTTGTTGGGAATTGGCGCTTGTGTGTTTGAATTGCGTAGCTTGAAGAATGAAGGATAATGGGTGTGTTCAATTATTGAAGAAACTAAATGAAGAAATGAGATTGTCTTGAATGTTGATTTTTATTAGTGGTGTTTGTGTTTTTGGATGGAAATGCAATGATGTGTCAATGACAGATGTTCGAAAAAGTTACCATCTATGTTAGTGTCCACTATCCTTTTTCAGAAGTAACTTATGCTTGAATTAATAATAATTGCACTTGAGTTCATTACACTAAATGCACACAGGGTATACAAGAGAAAGTACTTTTAAATAGCTTATTTTTTATTTTGCGGGAAAAAATGTTTGACACTCATTTGGAGAGAGTGGGTAAAAAATAAGAAATGGTAGGAAGTGGTTCAACTACTGAAGAGGAAAGATTTTGAAAGGTGTTTGGTTTGGGATTGTGGGGGAATTATTGACTTTTTGAATAGTCAAAGAAGAAAATGAAGATTCTATGGTTGGATCTCTTTGAGAGATGATTTCATAATGTCGTTAACATATGAATTTAGATTGTCATATGAGGAAGAATTGAAAAGATGAGTTCACTTTAAAATGTTATGTAGATGGGAACCTTAGATTTACCAAGACAACGTAAATGTGATCAGATTAATTAATATTATGACCTATTACTATCACATAACTAAGCATCTTAACTTACATTACTGTCCAATAGACAGAGAGAGTAACTAGTATTCAACAACTTTACCTCTCTGTGTTGCTGTCATATTTTACTAACCATCGTAAAATTCCCCAACCTACACAACATGCCAAAAAGAAGGATTTGGCTGTAAATTTGTAAATACTGGTACAAAAGATAGTTTCTCTTGACTTTTTAGATCTAAGAAGATTTCAAAGAATAAGGGCACAGATGTTCTTGTTCGTTCAAATGCTATTGGGTATTCTTATATTATATGTGTATTCATGGCAAGGCATTTCTCATATGTGCTGAGAGATTCACGGCCTGTGGACTTTTATGTTGGTTCTTACGTTTAGATTGGAGTATTCTGAACATATAATTTTGCCTAATACTTTTTTATACCATTTCAGTGAAGCTGACATCAAAACATCATAGTTTCGAGGAAGTCGTTGACCCGTTAATGTATTTAATTTTTAAAGTTTACTTATACAAAAAAGTTTCAAATTACTCCACTTATTCATAAAACAGCACCACATGATATTTTTATCAATTAATGCAGGAATGCAACTCAATTACAGAATCATTGACTGAACGACACCTTTGAGTATAAGAAAAATTTATTAGATGTTCTCTTTATCTAATTCTACAGGCTTTGTAGGGCTGTTATTATCACACAACTATGTCAAGAAGACCAGTAAATCCTTCTCGGCGTCCTTCTGAAGGCAGTAGCATCCCCTTTGTGGGCTCGGCTTATTCAAAATCACGCTCATCACCCTTTCTATCCATAGGGCTCCTTGTGGTACTTTTCCTTGCTAAATTCTCTGCGACACACATTCATTGCTAAGCTCCTCGTTGTGGGTTTTGTTTAACGTGGAAAGTGCTGATTGTTATTTTTATTTTCTAAACATTTCAGGGCACAATCCTTGTAATTGGGTATTTATATAAGGGATCAGGTGTGTATATTACCTCTCATCTTGAATTCCTGTTAATAGGATGAGTTCATGAACTCGTTGTTACTCGTTTGCAAATGTATAGAATCAGCTGAACGTCACCCAGTCTTTTTGTGTAAAATTAACGATTTTTTTTTTCCCTCTGTGATGTTATTTTGGGCTTAATGATTTGGTTTTGTGTACCAGGTAGCAGCAGTGATAGTTTGGCTTTAGTTAGTAACATTGAAGGTAAATTCTTCTTTAGGTTTATTGCTTCAAGTATACGTTATATATTGAATACCATTATCAAGTATATTGCTCTTTTGCAGCATGTGAGTGATTTGTTTGTTCGAGATTTGTATAGGTTCTAGTGAAGTTTCTAAATGCTGTATGCTAGGGTGTGCATTGATTCCAGACTGGATTGGGTGTATAATGCAAGGACTTAAGACCAGAATGGTTTGGAGCAATTCAAATAAAAGTTCACTGTTTTTTTTATTAGCAAAATAAAAGTTTACTGCTTAAAGAGAAAATAAGGAGAAGAAAATTGAAACCAGAGTGAATTCGGGGAGTAATAAAGAAGCGAATTGTACCAAAAGAAGAAATAAACAGTATAACAGAAAATATTAGAAAGGTTTTTTTTTATTCTATCTGTACTTGATTTGAATCAGGATCTAAGACCAAACCGAATGGTTTCGTTCGGGTTTGGGTTTGGTTTAGACCTTCGGTCCGGTCCAATCCAATTTCCCAGTTTCAAACTAAATTTTGCGCAGTCCTACTGTATGCACATCTGAACTTTCTCAAATATGTTTGTCTGTCTACTTTAACTGAAGTACTGAACTACTACTAAGGTTGTTTAATTATTGAGGAACCACCTTGTGGAAGTCTAATATCCTCATCTCTCTCTCTCTCTCTCTCTCTCTCTCTCTCTCTCTCAGTCTTTCACATATAACACTTCTAGTGCTATTGGTCTGGGATTACGTTTTATATTTGTTGTTTAGCAACACAATACAATTGGTTGCAAATTTGCAATATAAAGTAGTTTCGTTAATCAGATATTGATCTTGCATTTTGCAGAAGGTGTTTCATGCACTTCAGAAGTTCTTAGAGCATTACCGATTCTAAGCAAGGCATATGGTGACAGCATACGTAAAGTGTTGCATGTTGGACCAGACACTTGCGTAGTGGTATCTAAGTTATTGAAAGGTGTGGATACCGAGGCCTGGGGCGTGGAGCCATATGACGTAGATGATGCTGATGCCAACTGCAAGAGTCTTGTGCGCAAAGGCATTGTGCGTGTGGCTGATATCAAGTTTCCTTTGCCATATCGACCAAAATCATTTTCTCTAATCATAGTTTCTGATGCCTTAGATTACTTGTCTCCAAAGTACTTAAACAAAACTGTACCAGAATTGGCAAGGGTTGCTGCTGATGGTGTTGTTATATTTGCCGGTAAATCCCTTATAAGCCTCTCCTTTTGTTGAAACTTATCTTCTTCAAATACTAACCCTCAATGAAATAGATATGCAATTTCTTGTTGAGATAGTTGAAGACTGACTTAATTTGATGCATAAAGGATGATTATTCATGCCCTTTTGTTGGGAATTTATTCTTATCTGGGAAGTAGCTTGTTTCCTGAACTTTTACTGACTTCTAAATTCTGTGTGCAGGTTATCCAGGTCAACATCAATCCAAAGTTGCAGAGCTATCCAAATTTGGCCGTCCAGTAAGTGACTAATGTTTTATACGATTTCATTGTTTTATTTTGGTAACATGTGTTTTGGGTGTGAAATGGACCTTGAATCATTCAAATCTCACATTAATTCAATCTTCTTGAGTTTGGATTGATTGTTTCAATTGGAGAATATTTTATGCAACCATCGATGGGTATCGAATCTAGTGACTAATAAAGCTGCACTTGGTCCCCAACCCTGGTGGGGTTTACCAAAAAAAAAAAAATGGTTTGGATAACCCACACCTCTTGCAGCTCAGATCTTATAGACCCGAATCCAACCCAAAAACCAAGTTGTCAGCTCTAAGTGAGATGGTTAGCTGATGTAACTGCAACCTTTACTTCCTATCCCAAATTTACATATATGCTAAAGTGCCGGGAAAAAACTCCTTGTGCTGCGATTTGTTTTGCTATATTCATTGACTATTGAGAGATCGGGCTAAGGTTTCTTAAATTGTTTGAACCTAAGTTTTAGTTTTCCATATTGTATCATTCACTTTTTCGCCTCTAATCCAATGGACATTGGGTATGTCACATGTGACCTAGAGCTGACAATTTGGACCTGAATCGTAAATACCTCAACTGCACCAGCGTATTGCGAGATTGGGTTGGGCTACTTGCACTCAACCCGTGCATTTCCTATTTAAATCCGCAACCTTACCTGAGCCGAGTTCAGGTTAAGTCTTTCTAACCTGAAAACCGACCCGAACCCGACCTGAAAACCAAATTACCAGCTTGATCTTAGGACGCCATTTTAGGTATGAGAAAAATCAGTACATATAGCAACTACGTGTTTAATGCATGAATATATGGCTTGTCGTAACTTCAGTATTGTCTTGGTTTTCTACGGTAGATAAGATTGAATTAATCTGAATAAAACATAGCCTTATGTATATTTTCGTGCATTTCATTGTTATACGTTTAGTTTCTTTTAACAGATCTCCCGCGAGTGTAATGACACGATCAAATGACATTTCTGTGCAGGCCAAATTACGGAACTCATCTTGGTGGATCAAGTTTTTTCTTCAAAACAACTTGGAAGAGAATGAGGACGCGACAAAGAAGTTTGAACAGGCTGCCGTCAAGAAGTCGTACAAGCCCGCCTGCCAAGTTTTCCACATCAAGCCATTCAACTGAGGATCTTGGGTTCATACCTTATCTCCTCGCTCCTTGAGCTTCTTGGCGAAAAGCATGATGTCAGCAAGTGCTATTTGCGCGCATGGGATAAAATGGTAAATTTATAATTGTCGGGACATAACGCTGCCTCCTCATCTTGTGTTTTGATGTGCTCGTTAGGGAGGTGAGTTTGCAAGAATTTGCGTTCGATGTTTTGTACCTTTTCGAGCTAGCTTTAATTTAGATATATATATTTTGTTTTTTCTCATTGACTGTTGCTTGTAGTTAAAGTAATAGTTTCTGATAGATTTACCGAACCCACATTTTATTCTGATAGCTATGAATCAAAAGCTAGTTGTTATGATGATTATATAATGGTAAATTTGGCTATGGATGTGTTGTTGACTGTTTTTTATCCACTATCAATTATGCTTTAGAGCCGGCGATTAGGGTTTTGGGCCGGAACCGGAACCCAACCCCATATGAAAGGGATGCCGTTTTCGGGTTGGAACTCAAACCCAATCTAAAAAGGGAGTGTCGCGGATTTTACGCATGAAATGAACGGTTTTTGTCCGACGTGACCAGATTATTTTATGCAATGTGAATCCGCAAAAATGCAAATTGTGTTTTAGATGCCCTAAATTTGGGTATAAATTGTCATCTCTAACATACTTCTTGCTTTTCCCGTCCGTTTTTGCGCTCTGTATGCAAATATTCGAAGAATCATTGTTACTAGCGAGACGAAATAGTCAATATACTTTATAATTGATCATTTTAATTCAATTGATATCTTTTTGTGAACCGAGAATTACAATGACGGTTTAAATGTGCTCGCTGAACTTATAAGCATTCAAAAATTGATTAGACCAACTTATGAGATGAATCTGGTTGAATTATCTTATAAAACTTTAACTTAAATCTGACGAACTTATATAAATTTAGAGGATGTGAAATTCGACCTGACCCGTATCCTGAATTTTCTCATGAATAGATTTATCAACTTAAATCTCAACTAATCCAATTCAAAAGTTAAAATTAGGAAAAAGTACTTCCCAGGTCCTTGAAGTATCTCATTTGAGCCTCTGGGGTCCTCAAAACATTTTTT
>JAYMTE010000621.1:0-16758 GCA_036897545.1 Pelargonium fulgidum
GAAATAGTTATTTATTTATTTTATGTTTAATGTTTAAAACCAACATTGAAATAGTTATTTATTTATTTTATTTTTATAACAAGAAAGCAAAATCTCTTAATATTAAAACCAATTAATCAAACTTAAGACTTGTGAAAATACAAACTTCAATAGAAATCAAGGTTTGAGAGCAAATTTTGGGTTTGGCCAATGGGGCTAGAATCATTTTAATTATACTATTCTCATTTAATGATAGAAAGAGAAAAATAAGAGTCCATTAATATATTACAACTAATAAATACTAAGTGAATGTTGATTGGAGGGTAGTTTGGTCATAAATGATAAATTAGTATGGATTTATCTTTCTAAAGTGTGGATGTATCCCCACGCTTTAAGTGTTTGACATGCGTCATTTTCTTTTGTTTAAATTCTTATTTTTTTATATCATTTGAATTAATACATTAGAGACTCACTATTTAATTTATATTTAAATTTAAATTGAATATAAATCTCAGTAAATATTTATTATTTTCAAATTATAAGATAATAATAGTCATTATATTTAAACAAACAAAATAAAATAAAAACCTATATATACTCAGCACAGTTATTGTGTTTCTAGATCTGCTACTGAAAATGAGCAAGATAGAAGGAGAGGAGGTTATTGGCTGGACGGAGCACAGATTCGTCGTCACAAAAATGGTTCCATTGTTGGAAGTCTCATACGTGTATGTCATTTGATCTGTGTTTTTTCTGCCAATAATCTCATCAAAACCCTCAATCGTCACTACAAACTCACAAGGCATAAGGTCAAGAAGCCATGGGAGATCCACTTTGAATTTGGATTACACTTTTGTCATGAACCCATGGAAACTCCAAAATTGAAATGAGTTGTTAAAACGGGTTTTACAATTATATATTAAAATAATTGTACTTTATTTTTAGATAATTAATAAATTTATTTTACAGGAATTAATTAACTTTATAAATACTACCTCTAAGAAACACTTTATAAATATTATATTTTATTTAAGTAGATTTATACAATTAAACAACTATTTATTCAAATAATTATATATAATCCAACTAATATAGATATATCTCTCATTATTATAAAAAAAATTAATATAAATATTAATATTTGTACAATTATTTACTTTTGTAAGGTAGATTTACATAAACAGTTATCCAATTAATGTAGGTAGATATCACCGTATTTTATAAAATTAAATCACTAAGCCAATATTAATATGAAAGTGAATATAGTTAAAATCAGATGAAAAACTCAAGCAAAATCGAGTTAAAAAACTAGATTATAAAAATATTTCAGATGTCCAAAAAAGGAATACTTAAATGCAAACCCGAGCATAGCCGGGTACAAAACTATACAAATAGAAATGGTATCCAATCAATATTTAATGATATCATTATATTTCCTTAGAAATTAACCCTTTTCTATTTGGAGCATGTTTATTAACCACACTAAAGTAATTATAAAAAATGTTTTGTCTATTATATGTAAGTCCTGCACAAGATAAATAATTTGTTAGTTTCATGATTTAAAAAATAATTACATATTTTATGGTAGTAAAACAATAAATTATACTACTACCAATTATACCATATATTTTATTTTTGACTTAATTTTTTATATAGTATTATCATTACTACTATAGGAAGATAATTTTTTTACTCTATAAAACACCATCCATAAATGAAAACTCTAAACCCCAACATAGGAGCTTCATAGATTAAAAAAACAATCACATTTTATATTTTTAAAGTAATAACGATACTGCATAAATAAGTTGAACAAATAATAAGATAAAACAAAAGATATAATCTACAGTATTATTTTACAAAAAAAATGAAAATGTATAATTACAAACTAATTATTGTTTCAATCATTAAACAAAAAAAGGTTATTTGACATGTGCAAGACTTGCATGTTAGAAAAATTCGTACATGCATAAATTGTCCATGATACGTTTATGACACATATAACTCACTAGCTAACTTCTTTTAAATTTCTCTCAAAATAAAAACATCAACATTTAAGAACACAGAGACTAACCAGTAAAAAGAGAAATATAAAAGGAAAAAAAAAAGAGAAAAAGAAAGAAATAGATTTATTTATACAGGATCAAATTGTATTTCTTCGACAGTTAGCAACGCAGGCCCATCTCGGCCCAATTCGTATATATGTTGAGAAAAAAAAAAAAAAAAAAAAAAAGAGCAACACCAGTATTGAGGGTTTGAGTGCGTATTGACTAATCTATCATTCTTCTTCGTCGCCGTCCGATTCCAGTTTATAGGTTTCAATTTCGAGCATTATTGATATTGAGCTTCAATTTCTGGATTACCAATTTCTCAGGTACGCGCGATTACTCTCAGCCTTTGTCAATGTTGTCAACGAAGATAATTTCCAGAAAAATCCCCTTTTCCGTTTCGGTTCGAATTCTGTCAATGATATGGTTGCCGGCTGTATTTAGTTAAATTTTAATTTAATGTATAGAATCATCTTAACTACTTGGCAAGGTTCATGTTATGAGTAATAGTAGCTAGAATGGTCTATGCTCGCTGTCTATATCATTTCTGATAGGAAGCAGTTGCTCTTCCAGTTTTAAGATTGGTTGCACTTATGAACAGCTGCTAAGTATCCTATCTTAATGCTGAATACATTTTCTTACTCATATAACACTAGTGGCCCTTTGAGAATCAGAGCATCTGTGCAAAATGCCAATCGTTTTGTTACTCTAAATGTGTTTTAGCCCGCCTGGAAACCAAAGCATAAGATGGCTGGCTGCAATATGCCTTTGCTATTCTTTGTGAGGAATGTAGACAAAGTGATTCTAGTTCTCTTTGATTTTACCTAATGGGAGAGTTAACTTGCTATTTTGTTGATTAGCATGTTAGTATATCCCAATTTCTTCTTGATTGTTGTTGCTACTTGCTTCTTTTTCATAGTTAACATTTGGGTTCTGGCTGCTTCAACCAAGTTGCAACTTTCTTTATTAGAAAGAAAATGTCTGGTGTTTCACCCATATTGTAGTGTAGTTTGGGGGCTTTATGGTTCCTCTATCTTTGGGTTGAAAAGAAACATCTACCATAGATTATGAAGTCCATCTATTAGTTTCCTTATTCTAGTGTCTTCTTTTACTTTTCACTAGTTGGATTAATGCTATATATGCTGCATGTTGCAGATGAAACATTCATCAGATAACCCACCAATGGATCTTCGTAAGTCTCTCTCTCCAGCCCCCCATATTTGCATTTTTGTTGATGTGCATTACTATGGACACCTATGTAAATACAAGCGCTTTACACCCTCTTTCAAGTTGTTCCCAAAAGAATATTCCCATCTCCCCCATTCTTTTATGGATCTAGAGTTTATCTTTCACCTCTCTGATGGTCTGCTTCATGCTTTTATGTCCTGAGAAGAGCATGCTACAAAAGGATCAGAGGTTTTTATTGGTGGCTTACCCAGCACTATAACTGAAACGAAGATTCATGAGGTTTGCCTTCTATCTTTCTTGACGCGCTTTTCTTTTGTTTGATTATCTTGCTGAAACATCATATTCCAAGCATGTCAAAAAAGCTATTTCTGGGTCTCAGTTTCTGCTATACTCACTATTCTTTCAACATTAGACGCAGCTTCTTTATTTTCTAGGTTCCTCTGGGTCAAAGATGAAAATGGTGAAATTTTTAATGGCATTGAACAGTATTTAGGTGTGTGATTAAAGATGCTAACTGAGAAACCTTTTAATAGTGGATAGTGAATTAAGTTCTAAAAGATAAAAGTCCTCTCTATTTTTTTGGCAATATCTAAACATAGTTGATTTGCCGGAAAAGATGATGTACTTAGTTTTGAAGTACTTAATTTTGAAGTACTGACATAATTTTGAACTCTGGAGCATCTTGACAATTTTATCTGGGTGAGTTTGTTGAGTATAATCAGTCCAATTCATAAATGACTTGGTTCTTGTACTGTACACATTTTACCATATCTACTAAAAATTATATTTGTTGCTAACTACTTATTTCTTTTCCTCTTAGGTATTTGCTGCTTGTGGTGAAATTGTGGAAGTACGCTTAATCAAGGACCACAGTGGCAAGCCAAAGGTTTTTTGTTTGACTTTTTGGCCTGTCTTCTGAACTTTCAAATTCTCCTCTCTCTGAGTGTTATTTTATCCAGTTATATTTAAGCTTTCTGTGCTTCTTTGCTTCAGGGGTATTGCTTTGTGCGTTTCGCAATGAAAGAAGCTGCCATCAAAGCTATCAAGGAAAAATCAGGATTTGTGGTAATTATAAAATGCTGGATGGATAGTGTAGAATGGAAGAAGAACACTTTGATTTGTCTAAACCTAATTAGGTTAGACTTTACACACACACACACACAACAAGGTACACTAGAATATATAATAAGACTAGAGTACCCTCACTCATTCATAATTCATGGTATTCCCCCTCAAGTTGGTTCATGGATATCAATCATGCCCACCTTGTTACAAATTAACCCCATTCTATAACGACTAAGAGGTTCAGTAAAACATCAACCAACTTCTCTCCAGTTCTCACATGAGCTGTACAAATAAGTTTTTGTTATATTTTTTCACTGATATAGTGACAATCCATTTCAATATGTTTTGTCCTCTCTTGAAAAATTGGGTTTGAGCCTTTGAGGTAATGTGAATGTCAACTTTATAATCACACCATAATTGCATACCTTCAAAAGTTTCAAACACTATTACTTCCATAAGCCGACGAATGTCACGAAAAAACTTAAATTTCTTAGTGGTATCAGTTATAGCTCTATAAATTTGGTTTGATGTTCATACTTGTTGTTTTTGTCCATTTTGGCTCTTTGTGCCTCAGATAGAGGGGAAGAAGATTGGGGTTCTTCCATCAACAGAGCAATGTTCTTTGTTTCTAGGGAACCTTCGCAAAGGTCAGCTTGTTTTCATATTGTAGCTGTATGATCCCTTCAATCGTTTCCACATTCCATTTGCAATGGCACTGCTTCGGAGAATATACCTATCTTGCTTTTTAGGTGAAAGGAAGTCATTTTTTGTGCGGTAGCTAATGATAAAAGTACTCTCAAAATGCTAATTAAAATGAAACAAGTAATTGTGTTTAGTTCTATTGCTCGACATATCTGAGCCTCCAATTTTGCCTTTCAGATTGGAGCACAGATGACTTAGATAAATTGGTTCGCCAGGTACTTGTGGTTGCTGGCGATTTGTGAGAAAGAAGAAGAAATCTATTGGTTCTTTGTAGTCTTGATTTTAACTCGCAAATCTCTGTAGGTTTTTCAAGATGTTGTTTCTGTCGATCTTGCAATGTCCCTAAACTGTGAAGCCAGCTCTGTTTCCCAAAAGCTAAAAAATCGAGGATTTGCTTTTGTGAAGTTTTCTTCTCATGCTGTAAGTTGATTTTATTTTGATTTTGATTGCCACTTTATTTACGAAGTTTGTATGCGGTTTTGTTCACAATGACATGACACTCTAATGACTTACCAATGGCACTCAACTCATACAGGATAAAGGCTCAGGTTCAAGGTTTCATGGTTGCAGCATTCATTTGACCTTATTATTAATGAATTCAAAAATATTATTCAATAATATGATTACATAATTGAAACTTTTTTACACCGATCAATATATCAAATAGTAAAACAACCACCTCTGACTTGAAAACTGACTTGATCTTACAATCTAATGTTTCAAAACTGAGGACCTTTCGAAGGTTTTATCCTTGCATTCTCTGTATGGATTTGTCTTCTGGTTCTCAAACCAGGAAAAAAAAAATGGCTGTATTACAAAATTGCACGCTGCACATGCGACTTCCAACATCACCATGCATGTTCAGTGATCTGAGTAAAATATGCATTCTGATCGCCTTATCCAGATCTTATGACTCACTAATATGTTGTTAAACCTTTATAGAAAAATGACTATTTAGTCGAAGTCATCATGTATTAGCTTTTTGTGTAAATTTTCTTCTCTTCACAAGGATGGCATAAGATATACTTTTCTCAATAATTCAAATATCCCAATTGTTAGCTGTTTCTCGTATTGTTACTAATTTGTCACAAGCAACAGCACCCATAAAATATGTTGCCTAAAATAGTAAAATTAAATTTCCTATACTGATTCTGCCTTCTCTCTGTGTTGCTATCTGCTCCCTTGGATCTCATTTGGTTAGTTTCTTATTATTCTTTAGTTCAAAGTAATTTTATTCGTTTCTGGTTTCGTGTTCGATTCAAGCAAAAATGTCTGCAGTGTTTATTGATTAATCAGATCTGATTGAATAATTTTGTACTCGGTAACATCCTTCTTTCATTTCATTATTATCCTGGAGAACATCCATCTTTCACCAGTATTGATTTATTTGTCATTTTACCAATGAAGCTAACTTACCTATGGCGTATCTTGACTTCTTTCTGGCTATCCCTACACCAGAGATCCGCCAAAATTAATTACTTAATCTAAAAGCTGCTTTTGCATAGAATCATGCTAAGTCTTTTTTTCTTTCAATGTCAATTGACTTGAACATTGGAGAGCTTGAATTTTAAGTCCTGTTGACCAAGATAACTAGTTACCTACATTACCAAGACTTGGCAGCAGTGATACCAGCAATGTTGTAACTTTATTTCTTCCAAAAAAAATAACAGAACTGCTGTTTAAAAATATTAACTACTTGTATTGAATTCTTTCAACAGTACTTTGTTATAGGCATTGTAAAATCTGTGAGCTTTGATGCATTCAGCTCGCATATCCACATATTATTCTCATCTGATTTAGAGTTACAACTTGTTTATGTATAAGAAATTTATTGTACTTCTCATTATCATGTGGAGGATAATCAGATCCTTGCTGACCAATATATCCAAGTGTACTTTACCAATACATCGGTAATATCAGCAATTTTGCAGCCTTATTCAATATTCATCCCAAAAGACAACACAATTGCCGATCAAATGCTTAAAAGTTGTATTAAATTTCTTCAACATATATACTTTTTTATAAACAAATTTAAAGACTGTTAAAATAGTGAGCTCTGATGCATTTGCCTTGCATCTATGCTTTTTATTCAGGTCTGATTAAGAATAAAAACTTGTCTGTCATTATGAAATTCATAGTAATTATCATTACCATGTGGAGGACTGTCAAATCTATAATCATACCTTCTAGCTCTTAGGAGTTTGGCCGAATCATAATCATACCCTCCTAGATATTAGGAGATTAATCCCACATCCAAAATTCTGAACCACAGGCTGCTGCACGCGCATATCGGATTGGTTCCAAAGCAGATTTTGTTCTTTGAGGTAATTGGCATCCAAGTGTGGAATGGGCTCAAGAGGATCCTGAAGTTGACCCTGAAGAACTTGCTAAGGTGAGAAATCATTTTTTTGCAGCTTTATTTGCAAGTCTCTGCATATGTGCTTTTAGCTTATTTTGCCTGGTCTTTTGAGTTTCAGGTAAAGATTGCATTTGTCAAAAACCTACCTGTGGATGCTGATGAAGACTACTTGAGGAAATTATTTGTGTCATTCGGCAAGGTCTGAGAGTCTGATAGAATATATTGATTTATTGGTTTTTCATGGTTTTAAAAAAAAAAACTTAAAATCCATCTTTAGTAATGCGTCTGTCTTTCAGTTGGAAAAAGTGGTTCTATCAAAGAAGAGCCGCTCCCCAGTTGGGTTTGTTTATTTTGATAAACGCTCGGTAAGTTCCGTATTTCTAATGCTGTTTATTTCTGAGAAAGTACGGTAATTGTATTCTGGCAATCTACATTTAGGAAACAGGAATTGCATTGTTTGGTTCAGTTTTGTGCTGTCTTTTCAATAATTGAGTCCTGTGTTCTGTAGGATCTTGATCATGCGATTGAAGAAATGAATGGAAGAACAATCCGAGGACCAAAACGAGGTCCTGAATTTAAGATTCAGGTTGTATATTTTACTCATGTATCCTTCTCTCTCTCTCTCTTTTTGTTTTTTTCCGCTGAAATTGTTATACATGCTCCTGAACAGGGATGGATCCAGAAATTTATAAATATAATTAAATAATTATTTATTCATTCGTTCACAAATATATATTTTGTACATTTTATATATGTGACATTCATTAAATATTTAAATGTAACAATTTTTTTGCACCTTTATTTTGCTTGTTATTTGATACAGATCAATCTACTAGTGTAGTTCAGTTCTAACATTTGTAAGAATTGAGGGGCAATACTGATGATTTTAAAAACTAGTTAGAGCAAACTATAAAATTTCAAAACTTTAATGGGGACAAATTTAAAAAATAGCAAAGACAAATGTAAAAGTTACAAAAATTATAGGGTATATTTAAGGTCAGTGGAGGCAACTGCCCCCACACGACTCAATGTGGATCTGTCCATGCTCCTGAAGTTGTCTACTATATGCATTAAAGGGCCAAATGTATTAATAGGTTGTAACGAAGTCAGATTTTGTTTTCCAACAGGTTGAAGTTGCAAGGCCGATGGACAAGACCAAGAAACGAACTCATGATGAATCTCAAAGGAAACCGACTAGCAAGACTCCTAGTTTTCCCTACCAGCTCTGCGATTCTTCTGGTTTTGACAAGTCTAAAGCTATGAAACTGGAGCTCCGAACAGAGGTTGACTTTTGTGTTTTTGCATTCTCTTTTAAAAACCTATTTTGTGATTTTGAGAAATATTTTCTGCTGTCAATCATGCTAGAATGCTGTCCTAGCAGACATTTGATGGTCCTAGTGTGATGGCTATTACTAGAAATTGATTGGTGATATTTCTAGATAATGCTAAGACAAAATGAACTCTCTTGATTTTTTTTATTCCTTTTCCTGTTTTGTTGAACTGTATTGCCAGCTTATTTACCATCATGTATGTGTCAATGTGTCATTTGATTATTTAAAATTGATTGGTGATATTTCCCGATAATGCTGTGACAAAATGAACTCTCTTGTTTTATGTTATTGGTTTTGTAGAACTGTAGTGTCAGCCTATTGATTATCATGAATGTCTTATTTAAGAGGTCATCTCAACTCTCAAAAGAAAAATTTATATTTTTAATAATTGAACTTTTTAGAAATATATTTTTTCAATGGGAAAGCAGATAAAAAGCATATAATTAAATATGATGTGTACTTATGTTAATCTAAATCTTTATATCATCATTGAAGGTAAACTGTGCCAAGAAGATAATTTTTCTTCTCTACTCTCTAGCAAGCTATATCATGTGTAAACTAGGTGTATTTTTTAGTTTCATTGTTGTCTGTATCAAGATGACATAGGGACTTCTAGTTTCATGGTAGTCAGTACCTGCATGTTGATGAAACCCTTGAGCAACTATCTTTGCTAGTACTCTTATCAGTATTATCTTCTTGAAATTGTTCCCTGTAAATACATTTTCCAGCAAAGTCCATGTTTGGTGGGGTCAGGAGGTACAAATTCCCATGCAAACACGGATCATGAACATATATTGCTGAAAAGAGCTATTTTTTTATGAACATTTACAGTTATACCTGAATAGGAAGCCTGACATAGCCCTCACTTCTCACTAAACCACCTATACATGGCATTCTAACAGCCCTTCAATAAACTGTCAGTTTGGTCCCTTATTTCTTAACTAAAGACCATCGTTAACTGATCTTTGTATGTGACCAGCTTTACCTTCATCATATCTGATCGAGTCCTTCCCCTACCCAAACCCCCTTCTCTTGGTTGGGGCTCTAATCTGATTAACTTTTGAAAAATGAGGAAAACTTTCTTATGTATTGGTCTGCTGATTTGCCTGATTTAGTTAATATGCATTATGAATCATTTTCTCTATCATTTCTGGATAATTGTGACTTCTGGTTCCCATGAAGCTGTCACAGAACTGGTCATTGTGTGTCAGCATGCATGTATAATTATTCTGCTTTTTTTCTTTTGCAAGCATTTGAATCTTGATGTCTTATCTAGGAAGCTTATGTTGGTGATGCATATGAAGCAGCTGTTATCTTATTACCCGTGGCTGTGAAAGAACGTTTACTTCGGATTTTGCGACTTGGTATTGCTACTCGATTTGATGTAAGTTTGCAACCTTTATACTAGTTGAATCAAGTCCCATTATATTGTATTTGTTCTTGTCTATTCATGCATAACATGTACCGGAAGTTATGAAGGCTCCATTCCATTGCTATGCTAGTAATTTGAATACAAAAAGGCCATGTACAACCTTCCAAGAGTAAAGGAATGCCACTTATAGCATGAGATAAGTGGCAATATGATGACTCAGCCACAACAACAGTGTCTCTGTTCAAATAACTAATTTGAATATCTACTCTAGTCAAATATCTGTCAAACAAAATAATCTATGACCTTCATTTAACTGTTTCCTAAATTTAGTTCTATACTAGTTATGCTGAGAAATATCATGGATATGGATAATAATTCTTGAATGTTACCTCTCATTTGAACCTTATAAGCTTCCGACAGTCAATAATATTCCCTTCATCCCAAGATGATTGTCATCTTTCTCATTTTTGTAAAAATTAAGGGTAAGTTTTTTAAGGTTAGACTTTTCCCCTCATACCTCTATGTTCTCTTATCTAAACAAAATTAAAGGGTTCTAACAAACTTATCTAAGGGATATTGTTGGTAATTCATGCACGACTAACGAACTGAAAAAAGAAAGTGGACACTCATTATGGGACGAAGGGAATATGAGATTGGAAAAAAAGTGATAATAAGTAATTTCCACCTTAAATTGATTACTGTATAGTAGATGCCGGGAGAAGTTTATGTAAAATTTCCTGATGGCTGCTACTATTAACTACAAAAGGATTTAGTATCAGTTTCTTTTACTTAAACAGGGTTGCCATGCTGCAAGTTGAATTCAATGGTGATGACAACCACAGTGATTATTTTCATTGTGTGTGCACTGGCATGGAAAAAGAAAAGGGGAAAGGCTGAATTGTAGTTTAAAAATTAAAATGAAAGTATGAGCAATTAACATCAAAGATGACTTGTGCTTTTTAACTTTTTGCATGACATGTATTAGCAAATCAAGTAGCGTCACCTTTTTAAAGTAAGATCAAACATTATGCAATCCTAAGATTTACTAGACACTGCGACCATGAATGCCGATCATTATTTATAGTAATTATTATGATCTATCTTAGGGGTCTTCATTTGTTATTTCTTGTTTGACAGATTGACATCCAATTCATAACCAGTCTCGGTGACCTACCTGAATCGGCTGCTATATCTGTCCTTGATCAGGTCCGGATTCATTGCAGCTCTTTTCCTCTCCTCTCTGGCTTCAATTCCTTTACCTTATATTTGTGTCACTTTTGGCTGGAACTTAGATAGTATTTCTAATTTGACTCATCTCATTCTTTTATTAAAATAAAGTTCATTATGGATTTGGAAGCGTCTATTTTCAACCCTAAACGTACAAACTTACGATTGCCACAATTTTCTCCACAGTTCTTGATTTCTGGAGCAGATAAACAAAACAAGGAAGCATTTCTTGCTGGGTTGATATCCAAGGTGTATATCTGACACCATTAGATGTCAATATGTATACAATTCCAGATTTAAATAGAACTTGATGGGTTATTTCCAAGCATCAAATGATTTTATCTTCTTTTTCTGTCACATGCAGTATAAGATGAAGGTGGACAATGTGGGATTGAATCAGAATCTAATGCATCTGTCAAGACCAGGGGAGATCACTATCAGGGACCCAACACTGCCCACCTTATTTGATAGAGTTCATTTGCCCGCTGCTGATTCTCTTGCTTCTCTTGCTTCTCTTGCAGGCAGAGCCACATCCAGGTTAGTTCTATACTTCTGCATTTCATGTTCTTGTACCTTTGTACTTTTTGTTATTTTTTCTTTTCCCATAGGTAACTAACATAAGGGCTATAGAATTGGATTGTTCAGTTTCAAACATAGCAAGACGCCATGCAGCCAATACTTGATTTTTTTGCTGTAGGAGTGGATGAATGTGTCTACTGGCCACGGCATTTTCATGCTGGCAGCACTTCATTTGTTATCAACTTTTCTTTTTCTATTGCTAACCCATATATTCTGGTGGATGAAGGTACAATATTTACGATATCACATCCCCACTACATTCACGCCACTCTCCATCGCATTTGGATCATTCTGTATCTCATAGAATGGATGTTCGAAGAATGGAAGAAACAAGGCCTGTACATGCTTTTCAACGACATGGTTCTCCTGTAAGTTATAGCAGAGTTGAAATAGGTTCTCACTTCACACCTCCTGCTAGACATCCTGTTTCTCCCTTAACTTACCGCAAAGTTGAATTGGATTCTCACCTTACACCTGCTGCTAGACAACCTGTTTCTTCAATAAGATACGACAATGTTGGATTAGATTCTCACCTTGCCCATGCCGCTATACAACCTCCTCTGTGGATTCAAGACAGAGTTCGATTGGATTCTCACATCTCATCATCTTCTAATCATGAACCCTCCCCTACCCAAAATCAAGTTAGGTTTGATCCTTTTACAGGGGAGCCTTACAAGTTTGACCCTTTCACCGGCGAACCAATACAGCCTAAAGGTCTTAATTTTCATCCGGGAAGCCTATACTGATAGGAACTGAAGCAGCACTGAACTTTTAAGTTGATAGAGGTTCTTATTTGTCAGCATTTTGCCCTCCAATGTAAAATGTATTTAACGGATTGTCCGGACATTTTCTTAATCTGCTTCAAAGTTTATGTAGATTGTTATTTGACTGGTATTTATATTCAAAATCATGCTAAAATCACTTGTTTTCTTCTAGTTTCTGAAATTTGTTGGCTTATTATGATTTGCATTGTTGAGCATATCTAACATAGTTCCAACATTGCGGTTGAAGTTTCTATAAAGATTTGCAGTTAAGTTTAAGAACAGATATGGTTCGAGCATCAAGTTTATCGCTGTGTTGAAGTAAATTTTATAACAGATTTGGTATTTTACTTAAAAAGTCGTGAATTAAGATGACGAATGAAAATATGGCAGGTTGGGCTAAGCGGTTTAAGCGCTTTGGATTCTTTTTGAGTTCTTGGGTTCGAGCCTCTCTACTGCGGTATGAGGTTGATGTTTGGTCATGATGTTTTTATCCCTGTAGTACCAAAATGTAGAAAAACAGTATCAATTCATACAAGTAAAAAAAAACCCATCTTTATTTTTTGTTAAAATGGTGATCATAACAGTCATTGTTACATCCTCCATAAATATAGTCATGTGACTGTATATATGAAAATCTAAGCGTGGCAACTTCTGACATCACAAAAAAATGTGATTGAATGAATAAATGCAAGGAACAAGAAAATATTTAAAAATAAATGAAAGATGTGAAAACGAAACATAGGGTGACCAATGGTACTAAAATGACCTGATTGAAGACAATAAAATTGAGTGGTAGATTGAATCTCAACGTATCTTGTAAAGCTGAATATTTGGATCCTTATTCATTAACATTTAATATCGACTCTAACTTGATTCGACTAATTTTTGAACCAGTTGTTTACATTTGGTAAAATTTCCTGTCGGATCAGATAGACTTGCAAGATACATCACATTTTATGCCTAAAAATTTGAAATCGAAATTCTAAATACTTTCTAATCGGATTTGGGTTAAGTTTCAACAAACCCAAAACTCCAGCACTAATGCATCGGATCTTATCAGAACTTTGCAGTTAAGTCTGCTTGGGCGAGAGTAGTACGTACTAGGATGGGTGATCTCCTGAAAAATTCTCGTGTTGCATTCCCACTTTTTTGCCGATAAAAAAAAAACCCAAAACCCGACCAATGACATTGTTTTGTAAATTGTCACATGTGTAAGTGTGTAACATATTTTTTTTATAAATGATGTATCAACTAAATCAATGAAGAAAATAAAGATGGGGACAACAATGGCCATTTATAACCAAATCAACAAATGATATCCTAGTGTAAACATGGGTAAAATGCAGTACAATGACAAGGAGACATACATGAAAACGTATAGAGGTAGAGAAAGAAGTAAAAATAGAAATAAGTGGTGATGATGATGGACATATATAGTTACACATGCACCCCCTTGAAATATGGCTTTACGCACATGGATTCATCTCATTTTTATTTTAATTCTGTTCCTCGACAAACGAGTAGCAAATCAAAATCACACACAACACCATCAACCATCTTCTCTCTCCAGTTCTTGTGTTGTTTTCCTGTCTGTTTCACTGAGATATCTTCTTGTTGTCTTCTGCTATAAACAACTTGCTCTTCTGACCACTCTTCTCTGCTATTGCATGCGGGCTCGCCATTTCACATCTTACTTATTTATGTATAAATTTTACCAATGGGTTTTGCATAGTTAACACAATACTGTATTTTGTGTTCGGATTGATGTGTCTTATGTTTGAATCTAGCGAGTTAACTTACCAAAAAACGCTATTGGAGTAGCGATCTTTGTTTCAGAACGTGGAACCCAACAAAACAATCGCGGAAATCTCACATTCCAAACAAGTTAAACGTTCTAAAATGAGGGGCTCCAATAAAACCTACCCAACGTTTCGTCCACTAAAGCATAGTTATCAGAAAACACTATCTGAGCAGCGATTTTCATTCCAGAATGTGGGACCCAACACGAAAATTTCAAATCCTGAACATAAAAAACCTACAAAATGTTATTCGTACTGATAACTTAGCTCGCGAGGATAATTAACAAACTTCCAATGGAACAACGCAAACTTTGGTCTAATATCAAGGAAATGAAAGTAAAATTATATGAAGCGTACAAGAATAATTTAGCTGAGCCATCAATCAAGAAAGAAACATGCATGGGCATTGATAACTATCACCAACCCAATTTCTAGCATTTTGAATACTCAAATGGGTTGTCTAAAAGCAACATCCTTCATGCTATTTTCTTTCCTTTTTCTTTCTCCTTCCAATTTTCATCTCCATGTGCACTTTTTCTCATCAGCCAAACGCCAGCCTAATAATTATACTACTAGCTAGCTACTACTAATTAAAGACTACTATTTCATTTTATAGAAGAAGCTATAAATAACAATAATGATTAAATGGCTTAACTATACAGCATTTTGGTTCTCAGATCCGTAGATGTGAATCAATCTCTGCAAAAGCACCACCTGGGTCCTCAACAGCAGGATATAATCTGCTGGTTCTTGGAACAACTGGTCATGAGCTGCAGCTTTCACGACCACATTCTGGTTCTTCTCCGAACCTGCGGGAATCAGGTTCTTGAGAGCCTCCAGCTTGTCCGACACATCGTCATCGTCGTCGATCTTGCACGTGCGCCTCCCTCCATTACAGCCCCTCCGAGCCCTGCATGCACGTGACCTCTTCTGCTGATACTGAGCTCTTGCTCTTCTCTGTAGATGGCGTGATCTTCTGGTTTGTGGAGGTGATGAGCATTTCAGCTTCTTGGAGATGGAGCTCATGGTCATGGTCATCAATTGCTACTAAAAACACTACAAGAAATTAAAGAGAGATGTGTTTTTTTTTTTTTTTTTTTTTGAGAGAGAGAGAGAGAATGGTTGAAGAGGAATGTAGGGAACAAGAAGATTGAGGTGTGTGTTATAATAAGGTGAAGAAAGGGAATTTTGGGGTTTAGATTTTGCCCCTTTCTTTCTTGCTTATTACACAATTGCCATATCCATGTACTTTTCCTATTTATCATCACAAAATCATGCTAATTTTACTATTTTATTACTACTATTCATCATAGCATACCATTCTTATTGATTAGTTTAGCTTATGTCTGTATTAGTAGACAAGATTTGGTTAAAGTCAACTATGTCACCTTACAACCCATAAGTAATTCAATCAACAACATTATCGCAATACGCGATGTCCAAAACGTCGTCTCAACATTAATAAAAATTAAAGTAATAAATTAAATATTCAAATAATTTTAACGCACGACTCTCATCTCCTGAAAGGCTCACGCTCAAGGTCATTACCCAAAAACCTAAAAGATGCACATGAAGGCTTCACCCCATCTAAATTCCAAACAAGGAGGGCCAAAAAATGAAGTCATCACAAGTAAATCGAAAGGGATTATTGTGAGTCGAAACAAACAAATATAAAACCACTGAAACCTCCAAAAAAATGGAACACTTGGACGTTGCACAAAGTGGTTGGTAGGAACTTCTTACATCATCCCGTAATTCTTATTAAAGGGCACACAAATGTTTCAAAACTTGTGTGACAATCATAAATACCACATCCAGAAAAGTAGAACTCAATCTCACAATGGTTCAAAATAAATCTCATATCATCATTATTAACCATTCACTGATTCATTATGATGCAAATAGAATGACTTGTATATTTACAAAAGTATAATTGAACATTTTCCCTATTAGAAAAATAAATACACAATTTTGATACTTAACAATGTATATATGTCAAGAAATCTCATACATGTGATTCAATAATCAATAAGTCCTTACACTCGTAATAAATTACCCATAAAAAAAAAAAGAAAAAAATAAGAACGTCTTTTGACCCTTATCTCTTACACACACGACTTCAAAGAATCAAGAACAATGAAATAAATGAGAGGTGGGGTTTGTTGTTTAAATTGATTCAAATCATCACAAACACAAATTGAAGCAAAATAAAGTCATGTGTACGACCTTTCTCTTTTTGCCTATCACATTAAGTTTTTCAAATTAAAGACAACTATATATCAAAAAGTCCCTGCACCTTGGAAGTCTTAAATAGTAAATATCCAGTAAAAACTACAAGTTTATTA
>JAYMTE010000622.1:0-16757 GCA_036897545.1 Pelargonium fulgidum
ATTATAGTTTTGAACATAATACATGTCGAACTTCGGAACTCACAAAATTTGCTTTCATTGTCTCCAAATAATTGTTTAATATTCTAACAATACTTTGCCAATGAGCAATTAAAGCTTGCTGAGCAACGGCATTAGCTTGGGAGCGCCCTTTCACCAAACTTGCCCGTGATGTCCTCGGGGCCTGCATTTCATCAAGAAGACGTTAACATAAGATTCAATCTTGTCAATGTACTTATTTATCACTTCAGCATTACTAAGGCCTAATTATTTTACCTTCACATGTGATAGCAACAGCGATGTTAATGGTATAAACAAAAAAACAAAACAAAAAAACACAGTAGCTACCTGAATGCATAAACCTAGCAATGGTGAAATCTCTTTTTTAAGACTATCTCTTATCATTCCATATATTTTCTCAAGGAAGGCAGTTAGCTGCTGCTTAAACAGTAATGCTGGATATTTAGCCTCAACTTGCCGTAGATCATCAAGCCTACCAAGCGTTCGACCATTCAAAAATGAAATCCCAGCACTCTGAGGAGATGCCCGTATCCCCTACAGTTCACATAAATGAAAAGGTTAAGAAAAGGCGGAGAATAATAAAATGCAAGGACTAGGTGCTCATACAAGTTCTAGCTACATACTTGAGACATCCTCCCAAAAAGAGAAGACGATGCTGTTCGGCGCCGTTGTGGTGTCAAGCTAGCTGCCCCACTAGCCTTCAGGGTGTGTTGAAGCAGCAACAACAAAGTCGATGCATTAGATAGCCAGTAGGCCAATGAATCATTATTATCCTGGACCTTTAATGACATATGAGTAGCTAACATCAGTAATCTGTGGCCAAAATGTTCATAACTTGTTCGAGTTTAGTCAGATACAAAGGGGAATGATAGAGATAATATTTAAGACCCAAAAACATAACCTACTTCTATGGCTGAAGCTATTGTTTGAATGACACGGTCAAAAACACTTGTCCTTTCAACCTCAAATGACCTCCATTGAAGTAGGCATTTGTAAATGACACAAGCAGCAACTGGTTTGCTCCCGGAGAATCCCAAGTTTTGCGATATGCATTTGATCAGTAAGTCCTGGTTCTCCTATAACAGAAAAGTAGATTGCATGGTGATGAACAAATTCTAAGGAAAAAATGAATGTCTACAAACGTGAAAATAGAAAATCACAATGGAAAACACTTCACGTTTGTTAGAACTAAAGATACTAATAATTTAAAGCACATCAATGGCCACTTACCTGCTGCTTTTCATTAAGAGATTTCTGTGGTTTCTCCTCAGATTCAGGCTCACGGACATTTGATATTGCATGAGACATGCCCTGAGAAATAGAGAGAGAATGCAGTACAATCAATAACTTCCTCCCAACCCAACAAAAATTGCGAATGTACATTCATTAATAGCAATGATGTCTCCTTACCGATGCAACTCTTGGTTCTTCATTTAGAACATTCCCATTCTCTGGTGTCCTCTGAAATTATACAACGGGAATACTCAACATGTATTTTAAAAGATCTTGTATATCAGTGTGAGAAACACATATTGAACAATGACTGGCTTCTTTGATACCTGATGAATTATTGTCTTTGGTCGTGCAGATAAAGTCTTTCCAGTTGGCGACATGGTGAGTGCTTGCTGACGAAGAACTTGATTCTCTGACTCTATATTGGAAAGTTTTTCTTCTAATCTGTGACCGAGAAAAAATAACCAAGTTGAGAAAAAAATAAAGGTTTAATGCAGTCATTGTATAGGAGTAAATAGCTTGGGAATAGTTCCCCTTTAGAAGCCTATAACAAACCTCTGAACTGATTCCTGAAGCTGCTCCACTTTTCGCTCTGCATCTTCAAGTTTCTTAGCCAACTCTTGGTTTCTGATGTCAGCATCCATAGAAGATTTCCTGGCCTCCTCGGTTGCCTGTCTTTCTGAAAGCAACAAAGCCTGCATAGTAACACAAGCTTATAATGTCACCTAGATATTCAAGAAACTGTAGGCTGATGTGTGTGCGCGAGTTTGCGTGTAACGTCAAATGATCGTAAGGAAATAGTTCCATATAGTTTTATCTAGCAGCAAATAGCTGGAAAACTTGCATATAGCTTCAATCTCTAGCATGTCAATGCAGATCTGTATAACCATTTTATGCAGATTACGCAGGTCAACATACTCTGAAGGAATTTATGTCAGCTCCAGCACTTGGGAACCCACTAAATGAAGCTTTGAACTGGTTTGCTATAGTATCAAGAAAAACACACGAGAATGCCCAACAGATTGAAGTTGATGCTACTGTCTGCATCAAGGTATGATATACTCTCAACAAAATCCATTACATCTTGGATATTTCAGTTTAGAATGTCATAACCTTTTTTTCTTATTAAATACACATGAGCAGCACTCAATTATATTATATGCTAGCTCAGTTGTAAGAAAGAAGACCATAACTAATCTATGTTCTAAAATAATTACTACATTGCTGTCTGAATACCCCAACTATTTTCTCATTGAATTTGTCCCAAAATTCTTCACAACCAAGTGGGGTAATGCTTCAACATAAAATAATAAATAAATAAAAAGCAAAAGGATGAGGAAAAATAATTCGCAAAATCTAGTTGATGATAATATAGGAAACCCTTCTCTATTTATATACTATCATGGGCAAGATTAATAGGAGAATATGCATATCTGACTAAGTTCACTAATTATGTAAGAACCTACCTTCAAATTCTCAACCTCAGCTGTTAATGAATTTATCTTTTCTGTGTCTTGAACTAATACAGGAGTCTCCTTAATAACAGGAGGTGCCTCTTCAATAGCTTTCCTAGCTGCTTCTTGTTCTTTGATAACTCTATTGTTTGCTTCCTCAACTTGTATCTGCATAGCACGCAAAGCTTCCTGCAACTTAGCAGCTTCCTGCGTCTTCTCCTCTTCCAAATCAGTCTGAAATTCAAATGAACAGATATAAATGAATGTCCTCATCAATAGAAACTCATTTTATCTTCATAGGACCATAGCATACAAGTTGCTGAAGTTTGTTTTACATAAAATTACCCTTAATCGCTTCTCCAATTGTAAACGCCATGTAAGTTCCTCTACACGTTTTTCTAGTTTGTCTTTTGCTTCTTTCAGGGCACCAGTTTCTTTTGAAGCCTGAAAGGTTAGCATTTTACACAAATAAGTACCACCTCAACTTTTTCCTCATACATAATGATGCAGAACATATTTATGAAAATGAAACCATATCAAGTAATGTCATCAAACCATTTTCAGCATTCTGAGTTCTTTTCGAGCAACCCTTCCCCTCCAACCACATTGTGAAACAATCGCAGCTCTTTTGAGTCTCTTGTAATAAGAAAATGCAACGTGACAACGCAGACGAGCCTAGAAGCCAACACCGAAAGTTAAGTCACATTTACTCAATTCATAGACAACACACATGCATACAAGTTAGAGCAACAAACTATACAGCTTGCATCTGGAAGTTGCACCATATTTTTTCTTCTAAATTTTAGCACAACACAATAAGAAGAGGTATGGTAATAGGACCTGGACTATAATTGCTGCCTTAGTTTGCTTTCTGAATCTGAATTCATTGCGAGCAATCATTGCCCTTAACCCAGTCTGCAATGTAATTGCAGACGACCTAACAGTTATGTAGGATTTCCTGGCAATATATCGCCGGAAATTCTTCTGAATCTTCATAGCTGCAGCTTCCCGTCGCAACTGTTCAAACAATTTGCAAGCCAATTTACCTAATCATATGCAAATAGAGAAAATAATTATAACATGGATCAGAACATATTAGGAGTTAAAAGGAAGAAATAATCAGAATATGACTTAACCGAATGGTTCCTTTCTAAAATCTCAAATAAAATAAAATCTAGCAGCTTTTAAACTTACTCTACAATTATCTTACATCAAAGATTAGCATAATATATTAAGGAAGCAAGGACTAATAAAATTAACATAGTTTCAAAAACTGGAAATACCTCGCCAATGTGATTGCAATTTGGTGGCAGCTTTGCGCATTGCAATGAACTTCTTCCGGGCAATACATGTACGCATTAGCCTTTGAACCGTTCTAGCTGCATTTCCAAGAACCTCTGCTCTTCTTGCATCCAACTCAGCCATCTGACCAGCTCTTAGGAAGACCTTTGTTTTGCCTATCTGCACAGTCAGTCATGTTGACAGAATTAATATGAAGTCATAAACATCCCCCGGAAAATTATAGAGAGAAAGGGAAAACAGAAATTGCATAATGTATCTTCAACAACAATTAAAATATTAAATATAAAACAAATTGGAGAATTCAGAAGTTGCTAATGACAAGTTCTACACATGCTGTAACTGCTGGACGATAGGAGTTGGGGATGGCCCAAGTCCTTAATAAGTAGACCACAAACAGCAATCGGGCAGGTCAAGTACTATTTAACCCCAAAAGTCAGGCTAGAAACAGCAGGAATAGCATCATACTTCCCAAAGGGTCAGGGGTGGACATTAATCACCCAAACTTGAAACTGTCTAGACTGAATAGCCATAAAAACAGAAATTTGGCAGGCTATACTTTCTCAAACAGAAAATCGTATGCACTTTAACCTATGATCGGGAATATATTAACCATCTGGTATACGTTTCAAATTTCCATCGACTCCTTTTAAAGAGCACGTATTTCAATTTATAAAAATTAACTGCTCAACCACATCCCCGATTATTAAGCTAAAAGTAGATAATTAATTGGACTGAATAAGAAGCTGAACTGTTGCTTCCATCAAACTGCTGCTTCAGGACAGGAATGCAAGCTATATCCCTATGGCAGAAAAAAAGACAGGTGACGCCTTGCTACCTCAAACCAACCATATTTCAGTAGCCAAGCAGCAAAACCAGGACACGAAGTTACAAACATATTAACTACCTGATAACCTTTCAATCCCAGTTTATCCAGAATCATTTGGCATGCAACCTTGTCATCATAGCTGCATAGGAAGAAGTCATTAAAGTTACAAAAACAATAATAGATTAAACATGAAAATAATATCTAGATATAGAAGGATACAATAATTTAATAATGTGCCTAAGTTCATAGAATCTGCAAAAAGAATCTAAGACATACTTTCCTTCCAAAACTTCTGGAGCGAGAACACCAAAACGGAGAAGAAACTCGTAAAATGTTCGCCTAGTTGGATATCCAGCACAACTGATTCTAATAGCCTCAAGAACACCCTACAATATAGAAATTCTATGTGAGAAATTATCTAAATGGACATAAGAGAAAAACATATTTTTAACTTCTGCAAATTGATTGTTTAAAACAGAAAACAAGAAACAAGGGATGAGATAAGACTACAATATACTCACACCACAGCGTAACTGCTGGATAATGTTGGAATTCTCAAAAATGGCAGGCTTGAGGACATTATTTGGTTTCACACATCTGATATAGTGAGGTTCTGTTGAGTTCAAAGTCTCCATCAAAGATTGAAGTTGTAGCTGCAGATTAGCAAAATATCATACTTTGTCAGCAGACAAACTACCTTAACAAATCTGAGAAAATATCACTAGCTTCAAGCCCATACACTTATTTAGATAAGCATTAATGGAACTACATCTATACAAGTACGCTCCTACAAGTGTTATTACAAGAACGCCACTTCACTTCAAACAATGTACACATCCATCTCAACAATGTCGAGTGCCTATAAATATATGATTCAGAGTTCAACCAATCAAATGTGACATTCGGACATTCAGACTAAGGCAAGCTCATGAGTCATGATATGACTAGTCTGATGAGCAACTCATTCACAATCAAATTTATCACTTCCCTCTGACTGACTACCATATCCATACAACTACCATCTAACCAACCCACACGCTTTCACAGTAATGTTAAAATAGGACGAAAGCTGTAAAAGATGTTAATGATACAAGGAAGAACAAAAAGTAGTGACATCTTTATTGTTAAAGAATGTGAAATGACCATTTGAGACCACTTGATATACTAGTTGGGCCCTCCACTGAATAACCTAAGCTATGGGGTTGGAGTAAAGTTGGACATGGTGTTCGAGCTAGTTTGGTTTGGGCCTAGTGACCCGTTTGTGTTGCCTACCCTTATGCCATTTGCTATTCTCACATTTTCATCGGCAACTTTAATAATTTAATGTTTCTATTCATCTTAAAACAGGATCGGCCACCTTCCACTAAAGAAGTCATCTTGACCGAGAAACAAATTTGTTGAATTGAAGTAAGGCAGAAAGTAAGCAACCCAATAATACCTTAAAACGCGACCCAATAGAAGAAAATTTGGACGACTTTGATGATTCCACGGGAAGTGGGGGAAACAGACCTGCCACAAAGGAGCACTTAGAGACATTCAAAAGATCTTGATGTTCTGCCACCACATAATCTTTGTTTTTGTCCAGGAACTGATCTGCCAAATAATTTACCTGAGAAAAATAAAAATGCATTCAGCAAATATTATAAAACTTAATTAAGAAATAAACACATAAAATATATTTACCTCCCCTGCATAGTGAGATATAGTAAAACTTGTGCGAGAGAGCTTAGGTTTAATAAACCGCTTATTGTTCTTCAATGTCTGGTACAACTTCTGAGCAAATGTTTCATGTGTGGACTTAGGAAACATACTGTTTAGAAACCAAATAAATCATGAGTGTGGGTAAGAGAAAAAATTGGTATGTTTGCAGGATGCCACAACACAAGTATGAAAATGTGAGTGGATATAATTCTAAACATCCAATAAAAGTACAAATTCATATGCTGTAATACTGAGGAATAAGGGAAAAGACAAAGCTAAGTGCTTGCTTACCAGGCTTCATCCAGAAGTGCAATAATTCCTCCAGGTTTCTGAAAAAAAAAAAAAAGAAAAAAAAGAAAAGAAAAGGTTAGTTGGAATATGGAAATGGAATTGCCCATAAATGAAAAAATGCCCCAGTGATGATACAGTACTGCATCGGGCTGCAAGTGGGATGATCACACAAATTCAAGCATGCAATACTCACTGAAAAGTTAGTATTACAAAAATAATTTAAAAATATATAGCAGCTGCAAGAAAAACCTTCTCAATCAGATCCAACACATCTTGGTTGTCAACAAACTCAATGTAGCTCCAATTAATTTCTTCTTTTGTATATTCTTCTTGTTCCATTTTAAAAACATGCTGCAAAAATACAATTACTCATAACATTAATGAGTAACATTGATAAGCATAAAACAGATGGAACGCAATGTGATGCATAACTAAGGTTGGGTAACCTGATTGAAATGCTGCTGCAGCTTCTCATTTGTAAAATTGATACAGAACTGCTCAAAACTATTTGATACAAAAAATTGTCAGCTAAGAGGCTAAATATTAAATTGCAAATACCATTTAAAGTTTAGGGCTTACCTATTATGCTTGAAACTCTCAAAACCATAGATATCAAGAACTCCAATTAATGATTTTGAGTTTGGATCTTGACCTATCGAAATGTTAATTTTGTTGACAAGCCTGTGTGAATTTAAGGATGCTCGTCAGAACCACAAAGTTGAATCAATATTACCCAAATCATGGTAATCTGGGTCAAGTCCATATCTTAATACTAATTAATCATCATGATAGTTATGCTTCCAAAATGTCTCAGTTCACAGACATAAGCACACTGATAGTTGAGACAAGAAGGTTCCTTTACCAATCAAACAAGCGAGAATAAAGAGTTTTAGCCAGGCCATCCCTGCTAATCACTGCAGCTACTGGATCAAGAGTTCTTGTAATAACCTCTTCTGGTGTTACCATTACACGCTTTATCAGTGCATCTTCCAAGCCCTTGGCATCACACCTATTGTAGACAATGGTAAGAATATACATAAGATACCCACAAACAACCTTGCATACAAGAGTGAATCTCAAATGCAAAAAGAAATTATGAAACGCGCCTTAGGAGCTCAGCTGTCGTATTAAGATGAAACCTAGACTTCTCATCCTTGATTACAGAAGAGTCAATTTCTTCACCCTTTGCAAATTCAAGATTTCCAATATGCAGAATTGCAGCAACAACCCTAAAAATTGCATCCTGAAAATAACAATTTATCATTAAGAATTTGAATGACAGGAAAACAAACAGAATTTGTTGCAACTACTGAGAAGAATAACCTGCTCTTCCTCACTGATTCCAACTACATCCATAGCCCGTCTAGTTGCCAAATATTCTTCTGCGTCACTAACTCCATCCAGTTCATAGCAGTTGGATTGATTTAAGTAATGATACGATTTTGGGTTTTCCAGCTTAAACTTCTCCAAATCCTGAATGTGTGTCAAGGCAATAATTCATTTTCATACTTATATACATAAGTAGTTCTTAATTAGCTCAACATTAGCAAAAAAACTCTACTTTCAGTACCAAAATGTGGCATAACT
The DNA here is from genome assembly GCA_036897545.1 of Pelargonium fulgidum. Classification (NCBI taxonomy): domain Eukaryota; kingdom Viridiplantae; phylum Streptophyta; class Magnoliopsida; order Geraniales; family Geraniaceae; genus Pelargonium; species Pelargonium fulgidum. The sequence continues at coordinate 8,413 of JAYMTE010000622.1, forward strand.
ACCTCTGGTGGAGCTGCACAAACAAGGTAAAAGCAATGATAGTTTCTTTCAGGATCTGAAATTTGGCAGACACGAGATCTCTCGAGCAAGTAAGTTCTTATAGCAGCCCCAGATATCCTCCCATTCTTGTCGAATTGGATCTCTACAAATTTACCAAAACGACTGCATTGTGGTACCAAGATTGAAACAAAGAGAGTAAAATAAGCTGCTTGAACTAAACTCATATAATCAAAACCCCCAAACCATAAAAATAATAAACTGTCATAAATGGTAGACTGAAGAAAACTTATTGATAAGAACTTGGACCGATTTGAAAAGTTATGTGAACTCGACAAGCAGTCAATGGCCCATCTGGTTTACCACCAATGGTATTTTACAATATGATTTCAACAAATAATTGGCAAGGGGCTGGCTTTTGAGATCTTTCCTAATTTCATACGGTCATTATACTGGTCAACCAAGAACCTATCTCTTTTTCCCACCACAGCCCTAGATTGCACAAAAATAAAGGTCTTAGCAAAGGCCATGCCGAACAAATACTAACCTTGAGTTATTATTCCTAACAGTTTTAGCATTGCCAAAAGCTTCAAGAACTGGATTGGACTGTAAATAGCCAGAAAAAAAATTCAGACTACAGCTATAAAAAACACAACTATATTCGTAAGAGCAACAGAGCGAGAGAGAGAGAGAGAGAGAGAGAGAGAGAGAGAGAGAGAGAGAGAGATTCATCTTACTTCTAGAACTTGTTGTTCAACAGTCCGACCTTCTATTCCAGATCTACCACCCATGTATGCAAGGTAACGCATGAGCATTTTCGTTGTCTCAGTCTTGCCAGCACCACTTTCTCCACTAACCAGGATTGAGTTGCTCTTACCCTCATTGATCATTGCTCTATTTCAAATTCATGTAAAAAAATCTGTAAGGAGATGATGAAAGAAAAAGTACAGCATATCAGGGCACAAATGGAATTTACCTGTATGCGACATCCGCAACTGCAAAAACATGAGGGCTTAGCTCTCCAAATGCAGCTCCTTTGTATTGTTGCATCATGTGAGTATCATATAAATGTGGTAATCTTTGAAATGGGTTTATTGCGATCAGAATATTTCCAGTATATGTCTGAGGAAGACAATGAATAAAACCATAAGGTTATATGCTAACTTAATATGAAATCAACTCAGCATATAAGATCATGAAAATGAAAATTTTAAGGTTACATAGATTTCATTAAGCTCATATCTCATAGCTAAGTTCTGCAGAACTCCAGGTTCATGCAAATAAGAAAGCTTTGTCATATCATCTACACCTCCAGGTGGTGCTTCAGAATCTTTGGGAAACACTTTTGAGATTTTTGTGACAACCTGTCATCAGTTGTTCCTTTGGTTAGAATCATGAACGAATTTAAAAAAAATAAATAAATAAACTCTAACACTAACACTTGAAGACATGTATTTATGTAAAGTTCAATGAAAAGCCACTTACATGTAACTAAATTAAATTCATAGGCAAACTCTACATGAGATTAACAAATAATGGAAGAAAATACACAACAAATTCAATATAAAGATTGCTACATCTATTTTTCCGTAAAACAATAAACTAGAATTGAATTGCTGAGTTCAATTCAAAGAGTAAATGTCAGTCAGATATATCCCAGTACACTCATGGGATATAGACACAAGAGCGTGAGCTAGTTTCACTCACTGTTTTTCCATTTGTGGTATGAACATGAACTTCTTCACCATTGATTCGAGAAACTTCTCCATCAACCCATGCTAACTTTGGGTCTTCAACCCATACATGAGAACCTACAATAATGTTAATTGGGGGAGCCTGCAAACAAATGAACACATCAGATATGCAAGAACACCATAAATTAGAAGATAAAATGTATGTTATTTGTAATGAAAAACATTTACAAATGCTCCATATTGTATAGGCTTCAAAGAAAAGGGAATAAAAAAATAAGTTATCAAAAGATTGCAATGTAAGAACTCTCGTTTTCAACCATAAAAACATATACTTCTAATAGAGATGTGCAAAACAAATGCGCAGTTAAAACCATATTGCAATCTATTTTAAGAAGCATGTGGCAAAAAACAGAATACAATTATTTTGAAGAAGAATGGGAACTGACTTTGGATAATAAATCCCTAATATGTAGCTAGTTATTTTACCAATGAAGACACCCTCTGCAGGAAATAAGATTGACTATTTAACTCTTTTACATATTTGATTGGAGAAGTATAATGAAGCAATAGGCACAAAGGGATGAAAAGACAAAAGTGCCACAGGACATATACATATTAAAAAGGGTTAATTCCATGTTTAATTCCGTGTAACAAGTACATAAAGGAAGAAACATTACATAAATTTTTGTACGAGCAAGAGTCATCGCTCTTACATTTCCATATTCATGTTTATGGTTTCTGACAATATGAGGCATCCAAAGCAGCAGAAATCCTACTTTGTTTAATTTCTAAGATTCCAATTCCACCAAAAATTATATGGAACACAAGCAGTCCCTAGCAGTCACCAAACCCAAAAAAGAAATGTAATTCTGTTTCTTCCCTTTACTCAGCTTTGACTAGCCTTGCCGTGTCTCCAAGTCAAACTCAGCAAATATACTAAGTAGCCATAACTCTTTGAAGCAAGCTAACAAGAAGAACTAAAATCAACACTAAGTCATATCTACTCACTATTCAATTTAAGCTAAATTATCACCACTAATATATCATTCTCCCTCTTCGGTATCTAATTCAAATGGACATAATATAGTCTCGAGCCTAATTAAGAAAATTCAAAGTAAAATGTATAATAAAAAAATATATAAATATCACACCACTTGAATTATCAGGTCTCACAGAAGTAACACAAGAATTATGAAACTTGTACTTGTGATTTGATCTCATTCAGCATTTTCTAAGGTACAATTGAACTAAACTGTGTCTGCTCCCACATCCTAACACAGTCTCCCTGCACCAGCTTAGCACTCAGAAATTCAAATCCAACCTATATGCATTTCCAATTTTCCACTCAGCTATGCCTATAAATCGCATCAAATCAAAAAGAAAAAAGAAATAAAACTTAAATAATGACTTTGAACTACAGAATCCGTCTCGATCAGGAAAGCAAATAAAAAAACCAAAAAAACTGAGCAACAAGTAGTCAAAGAAACCAAGCAAATGAGCAATCAAGCAAGAAGAATGAAACAGATAATCCGATGTGATCATTCCAAGTTACCATTGGATGCGCTAAGGCCGATCTCCTGGCCGTCTAACTCATCCGAGTCGAGGTGCTCCGGAACTCGGTGAGTCAGATCGGCCGCAGCTCTGGATTTTCCGGCGATAAATTTGACGGAAACAAAGAGGCAGGGCCTGAACTATAGCTGGAGGAGGAAGAAGAAGATGGAAATAACAAGACAACGACACTTTAGTTGGGGTTTAATTTTCGTCTCTGTAAACAGAAATGAAAGTAATAGAAATGGAAGCTTTTATACTCTCCAGCGAAGCAAATTTTAAACTGTATAATTATAATTTATTATTATTATTATTATTTACTGGTTTGTGTAGCAATCGTGGCCTCCATAAACAGTAAATTTTACTTTTTATCCCTAAAACCGACAATTACATTACATAACAATACCTGCCTCGGTAATTAAGCCTTTTCATCTTTTCTATAAACCTGTTCGGACAAATATTTGGTGTTATTTACGAGTATTGGATTAATAGACAATAATATCTGGAATTTTAAATAAAAAATGATAAAATAAAAAGGACTGTTAGAGGGGTAAAACAGTAATTACAGGAGAACAATCTCAATCTACTGTGGAGTGTGCAACAATTTTGGAGACATTACAATCAGACATGCGCCACTATATTGCTGGCGCGTACTATTTATTAAGCTAAATACTTGGGAGGAGGGTCTTGCGTGTGAGACGCTGAGACCTTATTTTCGTCCTCCGAAATGCCAGATCAGACGCAAATGATGAATCCAATGGACCAAAACGTGACGCCAAACAATATGTCAATAAGTAACGTAGTTACGGGAATGGAAATATGGAATATGAGAACAATTATGACACGACGAGAACATGTGCCTCCCAGTACTGAAATTCCTAAATTGGCCTGCCTTTCTGTAGCAGACAACTGTGATTAATTCATTCCAAATAATGTGATCATCCATGTTGTAAGATAAATGTGCAAAAATAATCAATGTAGTATCTAAAACGCCACATTCTAGTGTCTGAATTTTGAATCGCTTGATTTCAGTATAAAAGATTTTTCAATTCCACAAACATATTTTAGTATGACAAACGCAATTATCAAGTAAAAAAAATGCATTAACTATTTTTTTTTTTCCGTTTGATATTTGAGAGGGTATTACCGATTGAAACGACGAAAGTGACATTTTTTTGTTAAGAAAAAACTCTGGTGCCCACTTGCTTGCTTTCCAAGCCTATAGATAAAATTTTGTTCATATTAATGGTTTTTTATATATCAAATTATAATTATAATTTTACGAAAATATTAGGACATGATGGATTTTTAATTTTTGAATACAACCCTTCATGTTACATCTTCAATGTAACTTTTATCCTCTCTTTTATCTTTGTCTTTCCCCAATTTACATAGGTAATGTGAATCCACTTGTCCTAAATTATATTTTCCACTCGAAAATAATATATTATTATGCTCATTTTCATTCACTTTACAGTATCATACACCAAATAAGATGAGTTTTAAATCTCTTGCCCAAACTTTGTAATTAAAAATTCAATATAGTACATTGACATTTTACTCGTGCTCATTAATTATAACAATGTTTAGTACTTGATTAAATTGTTTACACTTGAAAGTGAGTGCTTTATTTTAATTTTAGTTTTAAAATGAACGTTGTATTATAAATTTAATTTTACGGGCATAAATTATTAATATTTTTTTATATAATAAGTTAATTAAAATATTTTAAATTTGTTGAATACATGCTCATAATGTTGTTTCAAAAATATAATAAGCTAGAGCTTAGATTTCTACTTCTAAATAGCTAAAAAGAAGGGTGTTGAAGTTTGAGTTTGATGAACATGCATGTCTCCAACTACACTACAAATTACAAAAGGTTCCTCTGGCATTTAGTGCACTGTTATCTATTCCTTATCAATTAGTATCACCTAACCTAACTGTTTGTTTTAAGTTTTATCATGTTTAAGCAATGAATGGCTGTGGTAATTAGTTTGTTGAGGTCCACTTATTTCTACTACTCTTAATTATTTCAGTTGACATCATATTGATATACATGGAACTATTTACAGCATATTGTTTTACTCAATCCATTTCTAAAATTGCTAATTGATTTGCATTTTGAGAAAAATTAAACATTAATTAGTTATTATTTAAACATGTTGAATCCACTCTTCGTTATTCTCTTCTACACTCCCGTTACATTATAGTGATACGCATTAATTTATATGTGAGACTCTTATTCTCTCACTGGAGGTAAATTATAGTGCTACACATTGGCATTCAATTAACACATGTCTATATTGAAGACCCTGATAATTCTATTTAGAACATTGGGTACCTTATGTGATTGATTGATATATGAAAGAGAAATCGTAAATAATTTCATTTGGATATTTGGATCGTTGCACACCTATTAACATTATATAGATTTAACAGATTAGACGGTGAAATCACATATAATTTTATTTAAGTTTTGCGCATCTTATTGAAGTTGTCTAAATTTAAAGTAATGAAGTGTTATATCTTAAAATACTATTGAACGGCTTCGACAAATAGTTTCCATCAACAAAGAGACGAAAATAGTGCATCAAACTCATTAAACTATCTAAAAGAATGTGTGGAACATAATTCAAAGCAATCTAAAGTTAAAAAAAGAAGTTTTGAGGTATACATAGAAAATGGTGATAAGTACATGATAGTCATTTATAATTATTTCAAAATTAAAAGCACTAATTTAGAACAATAGGTATAGTTTTTTTTTATTGAAAGGCAAGGGTGGGAATGCAATATACGAGGACTTTTCAGAAGGTCACCCATCTTAGTATCCAAACATACTTAACTGCGGAGTTCTAACGAGATTGATGCATCAGTGTTGGTATGATTAAGGTACCAAAATAGAATATTCTTCATTTTCTACCATCTTTAACAAACAAGATTTTATATTTGGGTCACATCCTTTCGGTGGATTATTGTAGGGCCCAATCCAAACCCAAACCCAAACCCAATCCAATCCAATATGTTGCGACCCAAACTCAAAAGCCTATCTCTTAAGTTCACATCACTGTTGCTAGCCCTAGCACTGGCACATTTTTCTTTCTGCATATTGCGGCGGCCAGACATATGCACACGTGTGCAATATAGGTGGGCCCCACAACCGTCACTCCCCAATCAAATCATCACACAATACCCATCTCCTTCTCAATACTGTACTTCAGTTCAGGTTTCTGGACACAACACAACACTACTCTCTGCACCTCCAATCCGCCGCCATGGCTACTTCCTCCTTGCTCCACCCTCTATCTTCCTCTTTCGCCCCTAAATCAAGCCCATTTATCACGACCCCCAAACCCACGCGCCACCTCACCATTTCATGCACCTCCTCCACCGCCGACCCCTCCGCCGCCAACAACCACACTCCCGCCGCCGCGCCCACCAAGAACCGCCGTCCCGTCGACGAGAACATCCGCCAGGAGGCCCGCCGTACCCGCTCCTCCGCCGCCAACACGTTCTCCGCCAGGTACGTCCCCTTCAACGCCGCCCCCAACTCCACCGAGTTCTACTCGCTCGACGAAATCGTCTACCGCAGCCGATCCGGCGGCCTCCTCGACGTCCAGCACGACATGGACGAGCTCAAGAAGTTCGACGGCGACTACTGGCGCAACCTCTTCGACTCCCGCATAGGCAAGACCACGTGGCCGTACGGCTCCGGCGTCTGGAGCAAGAAGGAGTGGGTGTTGCCGGAGATCGATTCCGACGACATCGTCTCCGCGTTTGAGGGAAATTCTAATCTTTTCTGGGCTGAGCGTTTCGGCAAACAATATCTGGGCATGAACGATTTGTGGGTCAAGCACTGTGGAATCAGCCACACCGGTAGTTTCAAGGATTTGGGCATGACGGTTCTCGTCAGCCAAGTGAACCGGCTGCGCAAGATGAACCGCCCGGTGGTCGGCGTCGGGTGCGCCTCCACCGGCGACACCTCCGCCGCACTGTCGGCGTATTGTGCCTCGGCCGGAATTCCATCGATTGTGTTTCTTCCGGCTAACAAAATCTCCATGGCCCAACTGGTTCAGCCCATAGCAAATGGTGCTTTTGTGCTGAGCATTGACACAGATTTTGATGGGTGCATGAAGCTGATTAGGGAAATTACTGCTGAATTGCCCATTTATTTGGCCAATTCACTCAACAGTTTGAGGCTTGAAGGTCAAAAAACAGCTGCAATTGAGATTTTGCAGCAGTTTGATTGGCAGGTGCCTGATTGGGTTATTGTTCCTGGTGGCAATTTGGGCAACATATATGCCTTCTATAAAGGTTTCAAAATGTGCCAAGAATTGGGGCTAGTTAATAAGATTCCTCGGCTTGTCTGTGCTCAGGCGGCTAATGCCAATCCACTTTATCTACATTACAAGTCCGGCTGGAAAGATTTCAAGTCGGTCAAGGCAAACACGACCTTCGCTTCTGCAATACAGATTGGTGATCCTGTTTCTATAGACAGAGCTGTTTATGCTCTCAGGAACTGTGATGGTATTGTTGAGGAAGCTTCCGAGGAGGAATTGATGGATGCCATGGCACAAGCTGACTCTACTGGCATGTTCATATGTCCTCACACTGGGGTTGCGTTGACAGCTTTGATCAAGCTCAGGAATAGTGGGGTTATTAGTCCGAGTGATCGGACAGTGGTTGTTAGCACTGCTCATGGGCTTAAATTTACACAGTCTAAGATTGATTATCACTCCAAGGCAATTCCTGATATGGCTTGCCGGTTTGCTAATCCCCCAGTGGAAGTGAAGGCTGATTTCGGGTCGGTCATGGATGTCCTCAAGAATTACTTGGCTAAGACTCCCAGAAACTAGGTAAGCACGTGTTTTGGAATTTTGTAATCTGGGTTCATTTGAATTTTCAAGTTTTGGTTGTTGCAGCCATTTGTTTTAGGTTTGCCTTGTTTAAGATGCAGATCATTTTGGCCTTGTATGACATATATTTTGGAATTGCTAGTATAAAATTTTCTTTCCCAGTTAGCAAGTGCTGCAGTTGGTTAACCGCTTTGGATTGTGAATAAATAATACTCCCTCCGTCCCAAAATGAGTGACCTATTTCCATCTTTTG
>JAYMTE010000623.1:0-16742 GCA_036897545.1 Pelargonium fulgidum
CAAGAAGGATTGTGTGAGTTCATTTGAAATAAAGCAATATCAATTGGTAAGTGTCATATCTATGGGCTCTCACCTCTTGAGTTGGCAGATTTGATGAATCTAGCTTGGGCCTTTATGTGAAATGAGTTTAAAAAGTTTCAACCAATGTTTGTCGGTTTGTTTCGGTTATAATAACCGAAACCGACCGACTTTACCAGTAAACCGATAGTACCGATTTTGTTAAATGGCAGTTCGGTTGCGATTTATGAGTTGAGAAAACCGACATGGTCGGTTCGGTTAAGCTAGTTTGGTTCACGGTGTGGTTAATCGACCGTGCACACCCCTGGGGTAGCTATTTGTTTTGGAATTTTATTTTTCTAATCATGTGTTTCGGGACAATCAAAGTTGTAGTCATCCGTAATTATCCCTTATAATAATAATTCATAAACATCAATTATATATTACTATTTCATATTAACATTTTAATCCAAACATTTAAACTACTTATTTTTAAAAATAGTAGAAGCACAAAATTGCTTTTGATTTCTTCATGATTATGAGCTATTTTTGAGAAGTTGATACAAACACCCTCTTAGTGGTTGTTTGATAACACTTCTTACCTCTTTTAAGTAGTTACAAGATAGTTATGTGCAAATACGGACAATAATTTGTTCATCTGGGACACTGCGCTTACTAATTCACACGCAAAACTATTGTTTTTCCGTCGATGTTCCAATAATTTTGCAATATCAGAAAAATAAAAAAGATGTCATGACTTCGAATGGAGAACCACCTTTGTTGTGTCACTCAAGAAATCTATACAAAAACTGATTAGTTTTTATTTTTGTTTTTTTATAAGCAACCGCATCAACTTGTGAGTGTATCTCTCCTCTTTTAACTCAAAAGTTCACCCCATATCATCAATAAGAAGACTCGAAGATATTGAAATCTAGACCGTTCAAACCGTTGGCCCACCAACATGTCTTGATATTGCTAGTTGCTACGTCATGTTTTGTTATAAAAAGATTAGCATTATAAATTATGTATAAATTACCAATCAAGGGAATAATTTGTCTTTATATAATATCCATGCTAATCGAGATAGGAAGCTCCATCTAAGTCGGGTCGGAGTCGATAAAGGATTCGAAACCGCCATGGGTTAGGAGTTAAAAGGAGTTCAGACTCGAAGACCTTGTCTATACGACAAATCTAAGCCCGAGGTTTCACCACCGAGACGGAGAGAGGAGATGACGACGATACGCAGATTTTGCTGCAACGATCTCCTTCGGTTCGCGTCTGTGAATCTCGACCACCTAACGGAGACTGTGAGCTTCTTCATCTTCTTCTAATTGTATCCATGTATTTGTCGTCTCTTTTTCGCGGAGATAAAACCTGGTTATGGTTACTGTGTCGGTGTTTGCAATGTGCTTGCAGTTCAACATGTCGTTCTACATGACCTATTTGGCAAGATGGCCCGACTATTTCCATGTCGCCGAAGGCCCTGGGAACCGAGTCATGGGTTACAGTAAGCTCTCTTCCTCACACGGTGTTCCTTTTAGCTAGATATGATTCAACAGTTATTTAGTGTTGTTTTGCTTTTTGTTACTATGAAGTTGCACTGTTTTAATCAAATTTTGTGGCTGAATTGCCTTAATTTTCGTTTTTGATTGTCGTCTTTTTGCTTTAATATCTCTAATTTGATTATGTAGAATTGGGGAAATTGAGGATGATGTATCATTGCAAGATCTCTCTGGTTGCATGGGTAATGTGCTGTAGTTGGGAACAATGAGAATGAGTTTACAGTGTAAACAAGCACTTCATGCTAAGTACTGTGTTGTGATTCCTTAGACTAGGTTTTGTACTGAGAATAGTTAGTTCTTGCAAGGTTTTGGCATTATTTTGGTAACTATGGTGGCTTTGACACAAGAACAAGCAAATGTACTTGCTAATTACGAAGGTCACTTTGTTTACATGACAGCTTTGTGTGGTTTTTGCTAGATCACTACTAGTCTTGTTTATGTGAGAGTGTAATTGAGTGTGATTTCTTTATCTTTTAAGGTATTTAGAGGCCTTCTGAATGTTATGTGTTTGATATGGCCTGCAGTTATGGGAAAAGTTGAAGGACAAGGCGAGTCTTGGCATGGACATGTAACTGCCGTGACTGTTGCTTCAGAGTATCGCAGGCAGCAATTGGCCAAGAAACTGATGAACCTGCTAGAGGACATAAGTGACAAGATGTAAGAAGGAATTACAACAGTTAAAATGGAGCTCATTCGGTGTAATTTTTCCTTGTTGAGTTTAACATTTGATTGTATATCTGCGTGATTGTGCAAATTTATATTTCTGTGCCATTTTCATATGATCATAATTAAACTAGACTTGCATTAGTTTGATACAATTTTATCTTTATATTTGGGCATGTGATTGTTTTGTCAACTTTTGCTCTGTTTTATTGACTTTTGCTGAAATAATTCTTCCTATAATGTAGAGTGATTCTTTTTCCAGTTTATGTTTTTTGGTTGAAATCCATGAATGTGGAGTATGCAGTATATGCATACAATTTTGCAGATATACACCTCTCATACATCCATACTGAGCATTTTTTCATTAACATTTGCTTATTATATATTTAAGGAGAGATTTGGCACTTCTTTCAGAGCTGTAATTTTTTTCCCTATATCATGTTAGGGTAGGAGGTAATAGCGATTATGCTCGGTCTCCATTGCAAAAATATGTAGTTACACCTTGAAAAACTAGGTCTACTTAGAGAACATTTTGAGTATTTGGTTCTGGCACACCTTGCAGAATTGTATGAACCAAATGAAAAGCTCTTATGAGGCTGCCTTTCCTTCATTAAGATCCAGTTAATGCGGCTAGTATTGCTATAGTTTAATATCTTGCATCATGTTTTATTCCAGTCCTCGCTTTCTTACTAATAAAAACTCTCTTTGAGCAGTGATAAGGCTTACTTTGTGGATCTATTTGTGAGAGCGTCAAATACTCCAGCTATAAAGATGTATGAAAAGGTGATAAGTTTTTGAACTTGATTTTACTACTTTGAAGTCTGCTTCAATGCCGTTGTATTTCCCTTGTTTGTTATGTACAAGTAGGTGCCTTAGTTTACCTTGTTGTGGATGATAGTGATTTTACTCAAGAGGGTTTTTATTTTGCTCCCATCAGCCATGTGTAAATGTCCTTGTTTGCAAATAGTATTAGTTTAGGATATTGTATATTTTTGTTGGAAGACAGCAGTCGGAAAGCTAATTGTTATTCTGCAAGTGTTCTGTTGTAATGAGGCACCTACTTGTACATAACAAGTAGTAAATTATGCTACTGTGAATCTACAGTGACTTGTTGCTTTTTGTATTAGCCCTCACTCCTACGGACCATAATAAAATTTATGCTAATTCTATGGATGTCCAATTAGTAGTAAATTACTAAATTATGCATGCTTTACACCCTACTAGTTATATTGATTCCCTTGAAAGCTACACATATGGAAACCACCAGACCTTCATGTAGTGGCAACAGGACCAATCATTTATGTATCAAATATCAATATGGTGATCTTTCTTCTTTACCTCCTCATCAGTAGACCATGATGCTTAATGCTTATATAATTTATCTCTCTCAGCTTGGGTACGTCATCTATAGACGGGTGCTGCGCTATTATTCAGGAGAGGAAGATGGGTTAGGTGAGCTTCTTGTGCATCAACAGCCTAAGTATATTTTAGAATCAAATTTTTGTTGCTTCTCACCTTCCCACATTTAACATTTTGTGGTCTGCGTGTAGATATGAGGAAGGCATTATCTCGGGATGTAGAAAAGAAATCTATTATTCCTCTCAAACGGCCTGTCACTCCAGATGAACTAGAGTATGATTAGATCTTGTATCAATTGAAGTTGATAAATGGATCATACTGAGCTGTGAGTTATGGAGATGAAGAATCTAGGTATGAATGGGTCAGGTTTAAAATTAATTTGAAGAGTGATTGCTAGGCATGTATGGATTACTACACAGAAAAGAACTTGCATTCTTATTTGTGTTAAGTTTGTTGTCGTGTTTGTTTGTTTGAACAATGTACTATTCAGAATTCTTGAATAATTTTCCGGTTGTTCCGCAGTGAAAGATTTATTCTTTATTTAAATTTATATATTAATATGGGAATTTGAAATTTATCTTTTCCCGAAGCCTATAACAGCTTTTGACCTTGTCATGTGAGCACAAATGACTTTTTGGCAATGCCCTTGTTAAATTTGTATGTGTTGTACATTTGTATTAATGCACTATAGCTCTATACTTCTTTTTTTAATTGCAAGTTCAAGGTTATATATCTGCCATGGAAAATAAATAGTTGTCAAGTTTTTTAATTTAATTTAGCTGTGAGAATGTTTGCCAGCCTAGATTTTGGAGGTGTAGCTGAGAGCCTTATAGATTACATACTTATGTTATAATTTTGACCTACATTGAAGAGTCTTGTGCTTGTAAAGAAGAGGTAACATTGCTGGTGAGTCATTGTTCCAACTTGGTATTGATTCATAGTTTGCTCTTAACTTATATATTCCATGAATACTAGTTGTAGATAAAATCCTCCACCATCAACCTAGGTCATCCTATATGTCCCCACTAACAATAGTAGGGTTTATAAAAGCTATGCCGACTAAACTTGTTTATCTTTCTTGAATCTTGTATCGATCTTCTGGAATGCTCTGGTAGTAATTATTACAGGATAGTTACGTGTTCACATGTTGGTAGTTTATGGTTTTGATGATTCACTACAGTAGATATTGACCCTTACCCTGATGGACTGATGCTAGCAAAGCCAACCCCCATCACTACTGAATAGTGTGGCCATAAAAATATGGGACCTGTTGAGATTTCATCATGATTTTTTTCAGCACCAATGGTAGGGTCGCCATTTGCAGGTATGGTCCAATATACTCATCTGCATGTTTGCCGCTGGCACAACAATGATATAAGGAGAAACAGAGGATCTCACATGGATCCGTGTAATGGCCAAACATCAAAGTAACCAAGCACTGGCCAAGATGAGAATGGCATTGCTAAAATGGGTTACAATCCAAGAGAGTATGCCTTTGGCTTTTTAACTGATACTCAAGGCATGCCTCTTGCTTTAGTTTTTTCTTAACAAATTCTCCTTGTCCACATCTTCTCTTGTCGTGGCCATGAACTCATGAGAGCATATCTCTACCTCAAATTCCCCCTTTTCATGATTCTCCCAGAGTTCATGATGCCAAACATATCCCTATTTTCCCGGTTTCTATGGATAAAACTTTTTTTTTAGACTCATGGTGCATCACTGACAATTATATTGTCTCAACAGCCTTTCCGTCTATTTTGAATGACTGTCAGCTGGTCCTAGGGATTATTGCTAGACCACTCTGATCTGGGTATCTTAGAGTTTCCATGAGACTGTGAGTTAGCTAATCTTCTGTATAGCATAATGATGATATTGATAGCCTCCCACCTTGACAATCAGAAAATGAGAGATCCTATTTCTTCATTTGTATGGAATCACTCATGAGATGAATTTAGTGCGACAAATAGCCTTGACTATGTCCAAAACAAAAGATTGGACAAATTGGTTTTATGTTACTAGAGACACTGTATTATCCTTGTATTATCATGTCACTTGAGAGAAGGGTAGTGAACTACAGAACTAAGCAGTAGGCACTAGCAGGTGCAAATTAGTTGGATTGCATGCTCGTGCTGGCCATGCATACCTCTACATTTGTTTAACCCCTTGTTTCTAGTTTTAGTAACAAAAAGTTTCATTAAAATTTTGCAGATTATGTTTTCCAGTTTGAGTTATTCCTCAAGTTTTAGTAACGAAAAATTTCATTAAAATTTTGCAGATTATGTTTTCCAGTTTGAGTTATTCCTCAAGCTTAGAGATAAGTAGATACTACACAGTTTGTTTTTGTGTATTGGTAGGTCCATTAACTAAATCAAGATAAAGTTTAGGCCCTAGTCGATTCACAATGAATGGCAGTTTTCTTAGACTTTCATCCCCAACTTAAGGGTTGTGCCAAAGGGATCTTTAGATAGGATTTGGTGAATTCCATTGCTCTTTCACGTGTTCCTATTGTCTGCCATTTTTTCGTTTTAGGGGGAAACCACCATATCACAAGTATAAAAGAAGCACTCATTTTTTACAGAACAAATTAATGGGGTTTACCATATATGTCCACTATCTAATCTCGTGCAGGTGCATTTGTACTTATATTTTCTCTGAGATTAGACATTTTGGACGCAATGGCTTATGACTCTTGTGCTAGGTTGGGTGTCACACACTATTGGTTGCTAGTCATCCAGTTTCGTATCTTTGTTCTCTTACAAAATGATTGTGTTTTTTGAACAATCGTTTCTAGGAAAACTTGCATTTCAACTTTTTAACCCTGTTTAGCAATAGTTGTAAGTTTATTGAATAGAATTTGAGCAGTTGAGTATTGGTCTATGCAGATCTTGAGCACTGGAATGCTAATTATTTGATTGATTGATTTATGAATTTAATGAAATATGTACTTTATGTGGTCTTCTTTATTCAATCCTTGAGTAATAGAAATAGAAATTTATTTATTTGCACTGCAGTTGAATAAATTTATATTCATTATTTTCACATTGATCAACACTACTGGACTGTGCACTATGAACTATGACATGATTGTAACGATGCATTTGTTCATCATTCTACTTTCTCAAAGAGAACCTTTGCAACATGGAGGTTGATTATTCCAGTTGAGAAGTAGGCAGTGTAGTAGAAACTCTTTGCCATTGTGAGAAATATATTCTTGATTTTAGAATCAATTCCGTCTTCGGAGGTGTTAAGAACTAACTGCGCCAATTGTTGCATGTCTAACTCTGTTTGAGGTGTTGTGAAGCTGTCAGTGTTGGCAATGTAGCTCCCATTATCTTGTGCCTGTTACAAAGACAGCAAAATTTGTATGAGATTAGTGTCTGAAGCTACTTTTTGTAAAGTAGCATTCTAGCGAGTTTCCATCAGGCATAGTTCCAAAGACAGGTATATATGATCTTGCAGATTTAGCCATTATGTTCTTTTCCCAAGTACATTTGGTCAAGCAAAGACTGTTCAGGAAACAAATCTATAGTTGATGTCAATCTTTGAATCTGAGTGTAAGTGTAGTGACTAGTGAGTGGTGAAACAAACTAGGCTTTCTTTTGGAAGCCTGCTCACTATCCACTAATTTCTTCAGAATTTCAGGCAAATCAAGAGCACGGATAAGGTATCAAAACTCATTTGCTTTTTTTTGTTTTTTTCTTTTTTTTCTTTCTCAATGGTCCTCTCTGCCACATGAATATGGTCCCATATTGATGTGATCTTTGTGTGGTGCAGGTTACATTATCAAAAGCAGCAAGAAAGTATTGGATTCTTTATAACTGCTTGTTATTTTTGTACTTGTTTTACAGTTTGAAGTAACTGCATGATGTTTGAGAAAAAAAATCCCATTTTTGTTTTGTTAAGGTAATTACAGAATTTATCATAGTATGACTATTGTTTTGTTGTTACTAAGTTACTAACCTTTTGCTTCTGGAAGAGGCGAAGCTGATAGCATATGGTGTTGGTGAGAGTCAGGAGAGATTGATACTGAGGATGGGACAAAAGCTCTTCTGAAAGTGAATACCCGGCACTGAGAATTATGGTACGCACTAGTAACTCTGCTTCTCCTACATGTTGGTCACCTTCCTCTTGCCAATTCACTAGCCAGTCTTCCCACTGTTTGTACAACCACAGACAAAACAGAAAACACCAAAAGTTACAGCATTGGAATCAGTTCTTGGTAGTTTTGTACAGTTTGATAATTGACAGATTTGACTTGTAATTTTTAGTATCTAAGACAGTAGAATAGATAGACGCATGACTTTGTACACATCTTGCATGCGCATGTTAGAAATGTTACATTTTACTATGTAACGTCAAGTGAATGTGACATCTTGACCCAATCATTTTTATCCCGAAACTGTGTACGTGTTTAAGAAGGGTGGCCCAGTGCACGAGGCTCCCAAGTCCCAACATTATGGGGTATTATGGGGATGGTTATCTATGTACACAACCTTTCCCTTGATTTTACAAAGAGGTTTTTTCTGAGACTCGTAATTGTGTTTGTTTCAAAAGGGAGGTCCAATGCACTAGGCTCCCATCATTGTGGGGTCCGGGGATAGTTATCTATGTGTGTAACCTTCCCCTACCGAAACTATGCAAATGATTATGCAAATGAAGTTGTACTCACGGCTTGACGTAAATGGTAGCCTACGTCTTGGCCATGCGCGACCAATAAGTCCAGTGAGAGATGGTTTAAGTATCCTAGCAATATCTTGACCAGTCCTTTTCCTATCTTGTTTGAATCTGATGCCCTGTATATTCAATTCGCAATCATGCATGTTAGTACATAAATAAATTACTGAATTACTGAAATGTTGAGTTGTTTATTAAATCTACCTTCCGTTTATGTAGCCATTTCTAGGTTTGGTGGCTTTGTTGAGAAACTCATGAACAAAGGCTTTTCTCTGTACACTTGAAGTTTCTTCCTGGTCGGAATGTGATGATATGGTCTCGACCAAAACAGCAGTTTTAGCCCAGGTTAGTCTCTCTCTTGACCTTCCGGGTTCGAAAATGCTTGCTGTTGCCAGAAAATAGGCAAGCAGAAGAGTCTTTCTGCTAACCCCAAAATCTCCCAACTCACATTCTTTGTACCACCTGTTTATTGTTGCGTTGTTGCATCATATATCAATATCAGTGCATCATTATAGAGCTAGCCTTTTTTAGATTAGTTGAAAAATGGGAAAAACATCTCTTCATGTCATGACAATATTGAAAGAAAATAAAGGACAATTTCCTGAAATTGACAAGGCATCAAAATCTTTTCTTATTTTCTTTCACTTACTTTTGGAGAGTGTCCCATTCGCACCTATGCAATGCTTGGCAACTATTGTAGTCTTGCTTTGCTAGCTCAAGGTAGGTGGTGTTGTTCACATAGGGCATCCTATACAAAAATAGCCCCTAATTAGATCCTAAATCATTGCAAGATTTTCCGAAAAAACACACATGTTAGGTAGCGTTTGGAATATAATTTTTGTCCAAACACTACTACACTGATAGAGCTAGCAAATTTGGACTTGAACCCGATCCAAAACCCGCAACCCTTTCGGCTCAGATTAGGTCTTTTCAACCTGAATTGCTAGGTCTACTATATTGTTTGTTGCGTCCGAGAAACACATACCTGTAAAGGGTCTTCCCAATCCATATATCATCTTCTCCACCATACTGTTCTATGTAAAATCTGGATTCAATTCTGGGTAGATTTGCAAACCAAGGAACATCTAAAGCATAACCCACCTGTGATATTAATAAATAAAATTAGTTTTTATTTATTGATGAAAAACAATAGTAATATGTCATAGTTATGTTGTAGCTATTGACACTAACACAGTAGATGTTGTTGTCCAATATAATTATAATTGCAATGTCGGCAAAAATAATTCATTAGCTTTTATCTTAATGTATAGTGCAATGCTATGCTTGTTGATAGATCATATCATATCATACCTCACCAGGCAAGTCCTTGGTTATTATCCATTTGTCTAGTAGCTCATTTGCGTCTTGTTTTTCTCGCAGAAATTGGTACGCAAACTGCTTAGCATCGTCCAGGATCTTTTCTCCGACGAATGCCACCTGGGACGCCCTGTAGAGGTTGTACATTCCGGTGACTGCCTGATTGGACTGTCCGGCGAAGCAAAAGAATTCGTTGCCTTTCTTGAAATTCTGGAACACATCTGTCAACACAGTACCAAAAAAAAAAAAGGTAAATGCTTGTGCCATTCGTGCATGTGTTTTGCTTATACATTACTTGCAGATAATTATTTGTGGATGTATATGTATTTATGACAAGAAAGATACATATGCAAAGTTAGAATTAAATATTATTCATGTGCTTTGTGTACATTTATCATTTTTGTGTTTATTGAATGTTGTTGACTTCTAATTCTTTTATAACTGTTAATAATAACACCAATAGATTTGTTACCGACCTAGTGGCTAGTAACATTAAATACTTTGAGAAAGTGTTATTATTATTTATGAATATTTAAAATTTGATTTGCATTTTTGTTGGTTCAATAAATAGATCATTTCCTTTTTTTGGTACATTTTACGCGTAAGTACCGAACTCAGAGTACTTTCATTTCAAATTCGAACTAAACCGAAGTTTGAATAGCGAAACATAATAATTACAGTACAAGAATAGTTCATAAGAAATTTTATTTATATTATAAAAAAGGATAAAGATATTATGGAAGTGAAATTACCAGCAGAAACTTGATGACCATATAATCTGAGAAGTCTAAAAGCCATGGCAGTATCGTCAATATCTTCAACATGTGTATTTCTTGCCCAGCAAATTCCCTTCTCAGTCCAATATCTAAAATTAAAATTAAATTAGCCAATAAATCTTAATAAACATTGTTTTAAGATTAAAATAAATTTATGTACCTGGCAACATAGTCGATACATTCTCGAAGTTCAGGTTCAAAATATCTAGAAATGCCTAGTCGTTGCAGTCGGTCAACAACCCATATATGTTCGAACATGTCAACCGGGTACACGTTTGGTACTGAAAGTAGGGGCAAAAAAAGGAAGATAAAAATGACAATTTTTAGCAACCAAACACTCAAAAGAAGAGAAAAGCCCCAAAGTACATTTACTGCTTATGAAAAAAGGAACAAAAGTCACTTTACTTTTCACATTTTAAAAATAAAATAGAATGCGTAATTCACACATGTGAGATAATGCACGTATTTTACAAATGAGTTGATCTAACATTCGGTTTTACCTTATTTCTTAGAAATGACGAAAATTGACACCAGTGAAAGCCAAGTCGGCTTGAAATTAGTTCATGTTGATCGCCATAATTCTTAACATACTAATTAACAATGTTCCAAATAGTTATATTAACATAAACTAATATTAAGTCGACCAAGTGTCTTTCTCCTTTTAGACCTCTCGTAGACAACAAGCTATTGATTTATATATTAAGGTCATTAGATTTTAACATTTTACGAAACACACACAGTCTGAAGCTCCATTTAATGTTAGGCGGCACTCCTTAAAGAAGGCAATATAGTAACAAAATAAGTTCTTATAATGACGTATTGTACTGAAATGAAGAAACACATACGGAACTTTGTCCGATAAACAAAACAAAAGTGGTTGTTGAGAAAGATAATTTATACCTCCACCATTGAATTTTTGGACAGCTTTGCTCAAATATCTCAAACAATTCTCATCTTTGGTGTTGATGAGTGCATAGGCAGTGGAGGATGGAGAAAACAAGAAAGACCCATCTTTGCACTGCAATTTCAAAAGTTGTTCCCATTCTAGCCCTTCCATCCCCTCCAAGCTATGCAACAATGTTGTGGGCACTTTGTGCATTATCTCCTTTGGTATCCTAAAAAAAAAAAAAAAAATTATATAGAAAAAGTTAATTTATAATATTTCATGTTAGATAAGGCTGCTTTTTAAACTTCTCAAAATAAAAGAAAATAACAATTTAGTGTATTATATTTTATGTACTTGCAGTGCTAGCTAGTAGCAAACACAATCATGTGTCTCACTTACTTTGTGAGCTTTACATCTCTCTTGGCATAGATTTGTTGAAGAAATGGAGAATCTGTGGGGACTTCAATGTCCAAGCCTCGTGCAATCTCAAGAAGTGAGGGAAAAGCTACTTCAAACCCTATCGGCATGTGCTCTGCGTTTTCCGACTCCAGCTTGCATATGTTTTCCCTGAAAAACTCGATTCCTGTAATCATGACACACATTAACTACTAAAGTAGTAATAATAAAATATGATTCAATGCATATATGAGATCCTCATTTTAATTCCAAAGCGACAAAGTGCACGGAAAATTGTACACTCTAAAAAAATGTCATTTTATATATGGCTTCCGATACATCATTTCTCTGGTAAATTTCCAAATACAATGTTTATTGCTAGTATTGCTCATTAAATTCATGCAATAAAGGACTAGTAATTAATGGGTAAAAAACAATTACATGAGGTTAATATGATCATTTTGCATGATCTCTTAAATTGAGACAAAACACTTTGAAACTATACTATATGTGTAACGGAAATAGTACGACGTATATTTTTTGTGACATTTTTAAAATACGTTGACTTCGTTATACTAAAACTGATCACCTGATGAGAAAAGAGTTGAAGTCCAACCTTTTTGATATTTATCAGGGTGTATGTTCCATGTTTTGAGGGCTATAACACAAGCGAGTGTGTTGATTAGCCTGTCGTGCGCAAAAAATATGTCATCATCGCCCCAAGAGCCATCTGAAAGCTGGTTTTTGGCGATCCACTCAAGGCTAGAAGGAAATTGTGGAGCTCCGCTTCCATTAACATCCTCAACCAGAGCAACCCATGCAGTGTCGTACGCTGAAACACTGATCTCTCCATCTCCCATCGACCCCAACATCGATTTTACAGCATCAACACGTTCTTTAATCTTATTGGTCAACACAACCTGTTATAAAAAGTCAAATCATTCAAGTAAACATTACGAATCGCGTCATCGCATGCAATCAAGATGCGTTTGGAGATATGAGCTCAAAAATGTTAAGCTACAACTGATTTTTGTCGTTACCTCGAGCGCTTCTCTTTCGATGTCATCATCAACAATCTCGTGCCACTTTATGAAAGACACGTTGTTCTGAAAAACTTCAGCAAATTCTATAATTTTCACCCGAATAAGAATGAGAATATTTCTTAAATCACTTTTTTTTTTCAGAAAAAAATTACGGTTTTTTAGTGTTAATATTTTGTTTTGTTTTTTCTAGTTACCTTGTGTTTGGGGTTTAAATATAGCGCTGCATATGAGTCCAAAACCGCAGTTGAGCGGTTTGTCGTTAGCTCCGGACAGCCTACCAGTACCTGCGTCCCGTCAGGAGAAATCAAGGCTATTATCATAATTTACTTTACTTCAACAATTTGAATGTTACTATATGAAGTGACATCCTAATTATCATTCTACAGAAACGTCGTCAATTAATACAGTATAAAGTAAATTCCGCCACGTTATTACAATAATTCACAAAACTGCCATCGGTTCTGACAAAAAAAAGAAACTTAATGTTTTTGGACACCTGAACCAGAGAAGAAACATGAAAAATGCAGAGATCTAAAGAACAAACATGTATTCCTTAACAAAACCGAAAGATAAAAACAGTAAAATTATCAAAATTCTAAAACTTGTTTCCTTTGTAAAAAAATCTACCCTATAAACTAATGACGATATGACATATATATATCACGAGTACTCAGCCAAATGACTCTATAGCTAAAACTTTTGTAATTATCTTGTTCGTTACCATTTTTTGTTTCTTGCTCCATATTCACATTTTACGTTATTATCACACACCAAAAAAACAAAAACAACAATTTGTCGCCCAAAAACCCGATTCATCTTGTTGGGCGGCGTGAAAACCCAACTCGACCACTGAAACCAACGACGACACTGGTCATTAGTTATTCTGCGAACTGTCTCTGCGTCTGACGCGACAATTCACTCAATTTGGAGACTAAGACATTATATGAACTTCTTTTTTTACCTCGGAGCGGCGGATGGCCGCGGGAAGTGGCGGAGAGCAGTGGCGGGTGGAGTCGGAGGTGGCCGGAGGTGATGGAGGGAGCCGCGGAGGAGGACATGATTGCAGTGTAGTTTTTGGAGAGAAAAAGGAAAGAGAGAAGCTTTGCAAGAAGACAGAAACAACTTCCTAAGAAATTCGAGCTAATAGGTGCATGGGATCATCATCAATAAACCAGGCACCAATATTTATATAAAACTTTAAATTTTAAAATAAAAATTAATTAATTATTTAAATCCAAATATTTGGTATGTACATGAGGGCACTCCTGTCCTTTTTTTAAAAAAAATATTTCTTGTCCTTTCCCTCCATGTACAAAATATATTTCCACAAAAATAAAAAATTTACCTTAATTGAATTTTTGTTTCCTACATTAATTTAACCTTTATCTACATAGGAATTTGCATTTTTCTGGTTGCATGCATCTATTTAATTTAAATTTTGTAATTTTCTTATTTGGATTGATTCAATTTGAAAATGGTATTATTGTGAATCTTATCTTCTTCATTCGATGAACTATAGAAATGTCCGATACAATTAACAATCAACTCGTTATAATAATCTTTTTTACGTGAAATTTTAGATTCTGAATTTAATTTCCCGTTGCGAAACATTCATTATACGTTACTATGACAAAAAGAAAATAAAGTGAGGTACGTGGCGCGACTCTAGAGTTGGGTATGGAGGTTTACAGGCACTTAGCTAAGTGGGAAACCTAGAGGACCCATTTAAAGGAGTGGGGGAAAATACTTATTTTTCATCACAAATACTTATTGTCCATGAGAATTGTTCGTTTCGAAAAGAAAAAAAATCATTATTACTAGTTTATCATATTGATATGAATACTTTGCGTTGAATTGCATTTATAGTCATTACAATGTAATGCAAGTAAAGGTCTATATAGATGCAAAGGTCATGGTCGGAACTTTTAAAATGGACTTGCGGGAAAATTTACTTTATTATGAATTGTTTTATTGAGGACAATTTTGAGGTCGTTTAGACTTCAAAATCCACATTGGGGAGTTTAATGTTGGGATGGTTTTTATTTTTATTTACTAAAATGCAAAGATACTATTTATTTGTATATTTTATTTCTTCTAATTTATTATATTTTTATTTTTCGTACAATTTTGCATTGGATTTATGTAAATACAGGTGCAAAGGTGATTTAATCTATGTTTTGAACTTATCAATTTATCGTAAGTAGATTTACATGGGGACAATGGGAATCAATTTTTGACAATTTTTTGCGTAATTTCAAATATACTCTTATAGACCAATACAAAGAATTTTATAATGTTTAGTAGTGGTGTATATAAATATGAATATTTTTGTCAAAAATAAATTATGAATATAATTAACTCATTGGTTTCATATAGAGCATCAATCAAAGCCACTTCATTATTTTTATTAAAGATTCCAAGTTTAAAAAAGAATCGACAAAGTGTAGTATGAGACAGATTGAAAAGTTGACCACATTAGTCAACCAGAATAAATAATAAATTTATTTATTTGGTAAGTTAGAGGATAAAATAAAATAAATGGGGGTAATTACACATATTTTTCCTGTTGCTTTGTCCAATGACTTACCAATTTAAAAATCCACAACACATAGGTACCTAAAGTATTTGTCAACGACAATTAATAACCTTAAACTTTAAAATCCCATTCGTATTCTCTAAAAAAACAATTACACCCTCTATTTAATCTTAAATTTTCTAATAATAATGATACTTAATTATTCGAATTTGTTTGAAAAATTATTATTATTAGAATTTTTTTTGAAAAATTAATAATTTTTCAAACAATATAATCTTCTTGTTATCTCTTATAAATCACAAAACATACATATGAATCACATACTAAAGATTATAACAAGTGAAAGAGTATTGATTTTTCTTCACAAATTCAAATGGATTTCATTATTAGAAAATTTAAAATTAAATGGAGGATATAATAGTGTTTTTTTAAAGAATACAAATTGAATTTTAAATTTTAAGGTATTTAATTATCGTGGACAGATACCTTAGGGTTGCTATGTGTCGTGGGTTTTTGAATTGGATAATCATTTGTTTGTGGACAAAACCATATGAAAGATTTGTGTAATTACCCCTAAAATAAAAGTTAAACTAAATGTTTTTAGCTTAATCTAATCTTTCTCAGCCGTTTTGAGGGATCCACATGCAGTGCTTTGGTTATTAATATATTGTGAATGTTTTGGAAATCAATTATTAGGGTTAAATCTTCATTGTAAGTAATTAACTATTGAATACATCAAATATATATTTGACATATAATTTGACTTTTATGTTTTTGTATTACACTATTGGCTACATACAAAATACAATGGCTAATATATTATTCACACAATCTTTAATATTCTATATTTGTTACCAAGTACATGAACTATATCATTTGAATCTACCATCACATAAAGCTGTATCTTCAATATAAGAAAAACAGATTCATGGTCTATTTTCAGATATAATTAATATCCATGGAATATACAAACATTTAAATTTATGTATTCGGTGTGAAATTGAACAATATAGATTCATAATATATTGGCAAAAGATTTTTTTTGCCCTTAAAGTTATATCTTAAAATTTTTTTTTTTAAATAAAGTGGATTTATATATTTTTATTTCTACTCTCAATGTGACATGCATATGAATTATGGTTCATTAATATTTACGAATAAATACGGGGGGAAATAAATTCGTACAATGTTTACATGAATGATTTTAGTATCTAGATGATGCAAGTGGCAGTAAAAAGAGAAATAAAGAATAAAGAGATTTTGAAAGTAGCAGTAGAGAGAAAATTAAGTACCCAAACTCAAATTCTAATCATAGTAGAAAATAACAATAAAATAAATTAAATTACAAAAATATCCAAACCACTTCTATAAATAAATAATAAATAAATAAACTTTTTGTTATGAAAATATTTGTCAAACTTTTATATAAACTATTTTATGATATTTTTATTCTATTCATTTAAGGACTTTTGTTAATTGATAATACTATACGTTTTGATGATAATAAACATTGCAAATATTTTGAAACTAACT